>RJWK010048727.1:0-16845 GCA_004363435.1 Platanista minor
GCTCCGCGGCATGTGGGATCTTCCCGGACCGGGGCATGAACCCGTGTCCCCTGCATCGGCAGGCGGACTCTCAACCACTGCGCCACCAGGGAAGCCCCCAATTTCTTCTTCTTCAGATATTTTAGCTATTCTAGTTCCTTTTGCCTTTCCATATAAGTTTTAGAAACATCTTGTTTGCGCCTACGAAACATCTTGATAGAAAATGCATTAAGCCTATCTATCAGTTTGCGATCATTTGACATCACTTCTATGTTATGCCTTCCAATAAATGGCTGTAGTATGTCTATTTATTTGTCTCATCTTTGGTTTCTTTCACCAGTATTTTATAGATTTCAGCATCAAAATCCCGTCAACGTTTTGTTTGATTAACACATTTCTACTTTTTTGAATAATTGGACATGTTATTTTTAACTTGTTTCCATGTGTTGATTGCTACTATATAGGAATACAATGGATTTTTGAATGTTGATCTTGTATCCTCAGAACTTAACTAGTCTCACTTATTCTAGAGGTATTCGTAGATGACTTGGACTTGTCTGTATATATCATTTCATTAGTTTCCTAATGCAGCTTGTTGACGAAAATTCAATTATCTATCAAGAAGAAAAGAAAAAGGGAATTTTATGCACACCAAATTGAGGGCTATAATCCAGGAAACAGAATCTCAGAAAGCTCTGAGAACTGTTCCAGCTGTTAGAGTTCAAGGTACAGTCATACACATTTTCGAGACAAAGGATTGTGCATCAAAATGACATACTGATATTTTACATAAAGTTCACCAAGGATATGTAGTCCAGGTACAACGCAAGCAGCAAGTCACCATGACCCCCTACAGAGTTGGGGAAGAACGCTATTCTTTTAAGAAGTTAAATTGCTAGTGTCAAAAGAAAGGAAAAAAAATTTGACGTTTCCTGTTGGGCAGGCACTCCCACGTTTGAGGAGCTGTGGTTAATGTGTAATGCAGATGCCCGCTGCACATTCGGGAGGGAGGAGGCCCAAACAGAGAATTTTATGTTAATTTTTTTCTTGTCTTGCCTTAAAATAAAAATTTTATTTCATCAAGCGGTACGAAATTACCACAAACTAGGTGGATTAAAACAATAAAATGTATTCTCTTTCAGTTCAGGTCGGATGTCTAAAATGGGTATGTTAACAGAACTGTAACCCTGACATTCCAGGGAGGAATTTATTTCCTTGCACTTTGCAAATTCTGCAGACTGCTTATATGCTTTGCCACTTCATCCATCGTCAAAGTCAGCCAGGTACCATCTTAATATCTTTTTATCTCGTCCTGCTTCCACCACAGTAGCAGCTTCTGTGTGACCAAGTCCAACTGCATCCTTCTTATTCAACCCCTTCTGATTATACGATGTTTATCGGATAATCCAGGATAATCTCTCATCTCAAGATCCTTAACAGTTGAAGGTTACAGGGGTGAGGATGTGGCTGTCCTTTGGTGGCAGGAGGTGATTATTCAACCCACCACCACAATGATACCTCCTGCTGATGGATACACTATTATATCTTCTTTCTGATCTTTATCACTTCTATTTCCTTTTATTCCCTTATTTCATTGGCTGTAACTTCTAATTGCATGTTGACTAACAGTGATAAGAGCGGACATCCTTGTCTTATCCTCAGTCTCTGTGGGGGAAGCATTCAGTCTTTCACCATTAAGACTGATGTTTGTTGTAAGGTAAGCTTTCTTAGGTGTTCTTTATTGAGTTGACGAAATTTCCCTCTATTCCTGGTTCTCTGAAAGCTTAAACTGAGTGTTGAATATTGTCAAATGCTTTTTCTGCATCAATTGATAGGATGCTATGATTTTTCCACTGTAATCTGTTGCTACTGTGATTTATGTTGATTGTTTTTTTTGTTTTTTGTTTTTTTTGCGGTACGCGGGCCTCTCACTGTTGCGGCCTCTTCCGTTGCGGAGCACAGGCTCCGGACGCGCAGGCTCAGCGGCCATGGTTCACAGGCCAAGCCGCTCCGCGGCATGTGGGATCTTCCCGGACCGGGGCACGAACCCGCGTCCCCTGCATCAGCAGGCGGACTCTCAACCACTGCGCCACCAGGGAAGCTCTGTTGATTGTTTTTTAAACGTTAAAACAGCCTTGCATCCATCAAGTGAACCCCTTTTGGTCATCGTGTACAGTTCTTTCTATATATTGTTTGTTTTAAATATTTATTTATTTGGCTGTACCAGGTCTTAGTTGCAGCACACGGAATCTTTAGTTGAAGCATGTGGGATCTAGTTCCCTGACCAGGGGTCGAACCTGGGCCCCCTGAATTGGGAGTTTGGAGTCTTAGCCACTGGACCACCAGGGCAGTCCCTCTTTCTATATATTGCTAATTTCTATCATTAATATTTTGTAAGATTTTTTGCATATTTTTTATGTGGGATTTAGTTAGTAATTATTGCTTTCTTCAAATGCCTTTATTTTTGTTACCATGGTAATAGTAGTCTCAGAAATTGAGTTAAAAAGTATTCATGGTCTATTTTCTGGAAGAAATTGTATACAAAGGCTGTTATTCTTCGTACATTTGATAGAATTGCCTAGTGTCACCAGTTGAGTCTAGCAATAAGTTTGGGAGGGGCACTTTTTTTGAGGTAAGAACACTTAACATGAGTACTACCATGTACAGTATTGTTAGCTATAGGTAGTACGTCATATCGTAGATCTCCAGAACTTATTTATATTGTATAACTGAAACTTTGTACCCTTTGAACACCATCTCCCCATTTCCCTCTCCGCTAACCCCTGGCAACCAACATGCTACTCTGATTCTATGAGTCTGACTATTTTAGGTTCCACTTAAAAGTGAGATCATACAGTATTTTTCTCCATTGGTCTTGTTTCACTTAGCATAGAGTTCTCCAGCGCTATCCATGTTGTTGAACAATGACAGGATTTCCTTCTTTGTTAAGACTGAATAAGATTGCATTGTATGTTTATAAAACATTTTCTTTATCCATCCTTGTGTTGATGCTCATTTAAGTTGTTTCTATACTTTGATTATTGTGAATAATGCTGCAGTGAACATAGGAGTACTGGTACTTCTGTGAGATCCTGATTTTGTTTCCTTTGGATATATAACCAGCAGTGGGATTGCTGGGTCACATGGTAGTTCTATTTATAATTTTTGGAGAACCCACCATACTGTTTTCTATAGTGGCTGTACCACTGTTCCCTTTTCTTAAATATCCTTGGCAACATTTGTTATCATTTGTCTCTTTAAGAATCATCTTAGGGACTTCCTGGCAGTGCAGTGGTTAACAATCTGCCTGCCAATGCAGGGGACATGGGTTCGAGCCCTGGTCCGGGAAGATCCCACATGCCATGGAGCAACTAAGCCCATGCACCACAACTACTGAGCCTGCTCTCTGGAGCCTGTGAGCCGCAACTGCTGAGCCCGCGTGCCACAACTACTGAAGCCTGTGCGCCTAGAGCCTGTGCTCTGCAGCAAGAGAAGCCACCGCAATGAGAAGCTTGCACACCACAACAAAGCGTAGCCCCCGCTCTCTGCAACTAGAGAAAGCCCGCGTGCAACAATGAAGACCCAATGAAGCCAAAAATAAATAAATAAATTTATTTATTTAAAAAATAAATAATAAGCATTCTAACAAGTATGAAATGATATAGCATGGTGGCTTTGATTTGCTTTTCCCTGATTAGTGATGTTGGGTATCTTTTCATATACCTGCTGACCGTTTATATGTCTTCTTTTGAGAATTGTCTGTTTAGGTCCTTTGCCCAGTTTTTAATTGGATTATTTGTGGGGGGGTTGCTATTGAGATGAGTTCCTTACATATTTTGGATATTAACCCCCTATCAAATATATGGTTTGCAAATATTTTCTCCCATTCTGTAGCTTGCCTTTTCACTCTTCTTTTATTTTATCATTATTTTTAAAAATATTTATTTATTTATTTATTTGGCTGCACTGGTCTTAGTTGCGGCATGCAGGATCTTTAGTTGTGGCAAGCAGGATCTAGTTCCCTGACCAGGTATCGAACCTGGGCCCCCTGCGTTAGGAGGGTGGAGTCTTAGCCGCTGGGCCACCAGGGAAGTCCCTGCCTTTTCATTTTTTTTTTTAATACATTTATTTATTTTATTTGTTTGGCTGCGTTGGGTCTTTGTTGCTGCATACAGGCTTTCACTAGCTGCGGCGAGCAGGGGCTGCTCTTTGTTGCGGTGCGCGGGCTTCTCATTGTGGTGGATTCTCTTGTTGCAGAGCACGGGCTCTAGGTGTGTAGGCTTCAGTGGTTGTGGCACACAGGCTCAGTAGTTGTAGCACACGGGCTCAGTATTTGTGGCTCGCGGCCTTTAGAGCGTAGGCTCAGTAGTTGTGGTGCACGGGCTTAGTTGCTCCACAGCACGTGGGATCTTCCCAGACCAGGGTTCGAAACCGTGTCTCCTGCATTGGCAGGTGTATTCTTAACCACTGCGCCACCAGGGTAGTCCCTGCCTTTTCACTCTTGATTGATTCTTCTGCTGTGCAGAAACTTTTTAGTTTGATGTGGTCACATTTGTCGAATTAACTTTGGTGTCAGATTAAAAAAATATATTATTCCACAGGCTGTTGTCAAGAAGCTTTTCCCCTGTTTTCTTCTAGGGGTCTTACAGTTTCAGGTCTGACACTTAAGTATTGAATTCATTTTTATTTTATTTTATTTTATTTTATTTATTTTTTTTTTTGCTGTGCCATGCAGCATGCGGGATCTTAGTTCCCTGACCAGGGATTGAACGCATGCCCCCTGCAATGGAAGTGCGGAGTCTTAACCACTGGACCTCCAGGGAAGTCCAGTAAGATCTTTTTTAATGATCAGTGATAGGATGAGCTGTTTCACTTACAACACTTCTGACAACAAACATATGGGGGTTTTCTCCACACCAAGCATTCTCCAGCTCTTCGGACACCAACTATGTGTCCTACAATTGAATTTTGATACCATCTACTTGGAGTAAGTACAGACTCGAAAGAATTAAGGACTCAGTTGCACAACACTACCCCCACTTCAGATGCCAATCACAAGTCCTAGGCCTCCCATGCTTCTGACCTACTGGCTGTAAATGGCTACAAATTCTACTGTACTCTTGAGTAGAAGTGATATTCAGAGATCAATTCTCGATTTATTCCTGACCTAAACAGAAATGCTTCTTAACATTTTTTTTTTTTAAACATCTTTCTTGGAGTATAATTGCTTTACAATGGTGTGTTAGTTTCTGCTGTATAACAAAGTGAATCAGCTATACATATACATATATCTCCATATCTCCTCCCTCTTGCGTCTCCCTCCCACCCTCCCTATCGCATCCCTCTAGGTGGTCACAAAGCACTGAGCTGGTCTCCCTGTGCTTTGCGGCTGCTTCCCACTAGCTAGCTGTTTTACATTTGGTAGTGTATATAAGTCCATGCCACTCTCAACATTTGACCATCAATATAAAGTTCTATATTCATTGTTGATGAACACTGTAGATCAGATTAATTTTCCTCCTGATCCTATATGCTGGGTGTATGTTTATTTTATTTTAAATTTTATTGAAGTGTGGTTGATTTTCAATGTTGTGTTATAGATTTCTATAAATGTAACTGAGTGTTGAAATGTTTCAAGTGCTTCTCTGAAGCTATTGGCATAATGGAGGTCAGTGTTCTCATTGTTCACACCACAGCATGCTGTGTAATACCACATATATTAAAATATCATATATGACTAGAATAACATCTACTCAGTCACATTGCGTATTTTAATGATCCATTTTGCATCAAACTTCAGAAGTCACACTGCTTTTTTTTTTTTTTTTGGTACGCAGGCCTCTCACTGTTGTGGCCTCTCCCGTTGCGGAGCACAGGCTCCGGACGCGCAGGCTCAGCGGCCATGGCTCACGGGCCCAGCCGCTCCGCGGCATGTGGGATCTTCCCGGACCGGGGCACGAACCCGTGTCCCCTGCATCGGCAGGCGGACTCTCAACCACTGCGCCACCAGGGAAGCCCTAAACTTTTTTTTTTTTTTGATGTCTTAACATGAGGGATATAATAGCAGTATTACACATTTTCATATCTTCTGTTTTGAAAAAAGTTTGTAAATGAAGAGAACTGCCAATACCTTGCAAATGTGGGAAATTTTCCTGTAAAGCAATCAGTCTTGTTGAATATTTCAAAGTTTTGAAGTTATTTATGTTTCTCTTATTTCTAATTCTTCTTAATTCAGTTTTAGTGATCTATATTTGTAGAAATCATTCTTCTCAATTTTCAAATTAATATAAAGTTGTTCTTAGTAATCTCTACAGGTTTTGAAAATCTCTATCAATAGACATCTACTATGATTAATATTGTTCAAGTGTGTCTTTGCACATTTTATTTTATTTTATTTTTTAATAAGTTTATTTTATTTATTTACTTTTGGCTGCATTGGGTCTTTGTTGCTGCACATGGGCTTTATTCTAGTTGCGGTGAGCGGGGGCTTCTCTTCCTTGTGGTGCGCGGGCTTCTCATTGTGGTGTCTTCTCTTGTTGCGGAGCACGGGCTCTAGGTGTGCAGGCTTTGGTAGTTGTGGCACGTGGGCTCAGTAGTTGTGGCGTGCGGGCTCAGTAGTTGTGGTGCACGGGCTTAGTTGCTGCATGGCATGTGGGATCTTCCTGGACCAGGGCTCGAACCCATGTCCCCTGCATTAGCAGGCGGATTCTTAGCCACTGGGCCACCAGGGAAGCCTTTTGCACATTTTAAAGCCAGTATTTCAAAAGAACATTTTGTTATATTTAATATAATTTTCATTTTTGCCTTTTGTTGGGTTTACACTATACCTTTCTTTAAAAATTCTTGAATTGGGCCCATAGAACATGGATTGTCCAGTTAACTTCTAATATGTGAATTTGCAGCTATCTTATTTCCTCTAAATGATTTTTTTCATTAAATAAATATCACAGGGTTGACACAAGAATTTTCGTATCTTTTCATATACATAAATTCGAATTATCTAAGCAAATAGTGACTCTTTAAAGTTTTCAGTATTTTAAATTTCTGAATGTACAGTTTTCCAAGTGTTATTATTTGATGATGATAAAATATTATGTTTTATTAAAAAAATTTTTTTAGTGTTTGAAACTTTGTGGTCTAACAACTGCTGAAAAATGTTCTTTATATATATATTTTTTTTGACACAAGTTTGAATATATTGTCCATTTGTTGAAACTCCTTTAAATTTTTTGGATCCTCAAATCTAGCAATCACAAATAAGGGTATACTCTAATCTTTCTATGTGATTGAGGAATTGTCCATTTCCCCCACTTTTTTTTTATATTAAATTTTTTTTATTTTTTATTATTATTATTAGTTTTTAACATCTTCGTTGGAGTATAATTGCTTTACAATGGTGTGTTAGTTTCTGCTGTATAACAAAGTGAATCAGTTATACTCCCCCACTTTTTGATTCTCCTGTTTTGTTCCCTTGGATCTTTTCCTAAAGAAAAATCCACATAAACAAAAAGGTTATTCACCCACACCCTCCTCATCTGCTATTCTAGAAATGTGAAGATGCCACCATAGGTATATTTCCTCAGTAGAGGACATGGGAGTCCAAACTGACTCGTCTTCCCTCAAACTAATTGAGATATCACTTGATACAAAATATTTCAGCCTCTAAATATCCCAGTACCCGGTTGATATTTTTACTTGTCGATTTCCCATCTAAAAAACATTCTATAACGAGATACCACCTCACATCCATTAGGATGGCTACTATTATTTAAAAAACAACAGAAAATAACAAATGTTGGCAGGGAGGTAGTGAAACTGTAAACCTTATCCACTGTTGGTTGGATTGTGAAATGGTGCAGATAATTTGGAAAACAAATGGTTCTTCAAAAAGTTAAACCTAGGGGCTTCCCTGGTGGCGCAGTGGTTGAGAATCTGCCTGCCAATTCAGGGGACACGGGTTCGAGCCCTGGTCTGGGAAGATCCCACATGCTGCGGAGCAACTGGGCCCGTGAGCCACAACTACTGAGCCTGCGCATCTGGAGCCTGTGCTCCGCAACAAGAGAGACCGCGACAATGAGAGGCCCGTGCACCGCGATGAAGAGTGGCCCCTGCTCGCTGCAACTGGAGGAAGTCCTCGCACAGAAACGAAGCCAAAAATAAATAAATAAATTTAAATTCATTATATATTTAAAAACTAAATGTCCACTGACACACAAAGAGAAACATGATGTGGTCAACGATAAAATATTATTCAGCCTTAAAAAGTATAGTCTGACATATGCTACAACATGGATGAACCTTGAGGACATTATGTTCAGTGAAATAAGCCAATCGCAAAAGGACAAATACTGTCTGATTCCACTTATATGAGGTACCTAGACTAGTCAAATCTCGAGACAGAAAGCAGAATGGTGGTTGCCAGGGGCGGAGGGAGAGGGCAATAGGGAGTTATTGTTTATTGCGTAGAGTTACAGTTTACTAGATAAGAATTGTGGAGATGGATGGTGGCGATAGTTGCACAACAATATCAAGGTACTTAATGCCACTGAACTGTACACTTAAAAATAGTTAAAACGTTAGATTTTATGTGTATTTCATCACAACTAAAAATATTATTTTAAAAATCCCAAGACATCTGTGTTTACTTTGTTGCCTTACCTTCATCATTCAGCTGATTTTTGCCAGAAAATACAGAAAAAACATATGGCAACTCTCCCCATCCAAAAACAACTCAAATAGCAAGGTCTCCTCTTAGGCTTTGAGGTAAAAACACATACTGGACCTTCAGTGTTATGCAGTGTCTGACACCTTATTCCCTTTTCCAGATCCATCCTACGTATGTGAATAATCAAAACCAAAGGCTCTTTCTTTCCATAACCTCTTCTCACATTTCACTGCCTCCTGAATTCTCGGGACATTTTGATTTATTAGACTGAAATATACATACTCAGAGAAACTTTCTATTATCTCCGAATAATACAGGCCACACTTTTTACAAATTCCTAGACTCAAGTATTATATTGGAACAGCTCATGAAAATGAGATTACATTGCATTTTGCTTAGTAAATAGCTGGTTCAGTGTCTTCCCCAATATGTTTTTGTTTTTTTTTTTTTTGCGGTGCGCGGGCCTCTCACTGTTGTGGCCTCTCCGGCTGCGGAGCACAGGCTCCGGATGCGCAGGCTCAGCGGCCATGGCTCACGGGCCCAGCCGCTCCGCGGCATGTGGGATCTTCCCGGACCGGGTCACGAACCCGTGTCCCCTGCATCGGCAGGCGGACTCTCAACCACTGCGCCACCAGGGAAGCCCCCCAATATGTTTTATTTTATTTCGTGTGTGTGTTAATTAGACCTTTTTATTTTTCCTTTTTTTAAATTTAATTTTTATTTTATATTGGAGTCTAGTTGATTTACAATGTTGTGTTAGTTTCAGGTGTACAGTAAAGTGATTCAGTTATACATATATCCATTCTTTTTCAGATTGTTTTCCCATATAGGTTATTACAGAATATTGGGTAGAGTTCCCTGTGCTGTACAGTAGGTCCTTGTTGATTATTTTATGTACAGTAGTGTGTGTATGTTAATCCCAACCTCTTAATTTATCCCCACCCCCCCACACACACACACATTTCCCCTTTGGTAACCATAAGTTTGTTTTTGAAGTCTGTGAGTCTGTTTCTGTTTTGTAAATAAGTTCATTTGTATCATTTTCTTAGATTTCACATATAAATGATATCATATGATATTTGTCTTTCTCTGGCTTACTTCACTTAGTATGATCATCTCTAGGGCCATCCATGTTGCTGCAAACGTCATTATTTCATTCTTTTTTATGCCTGAGTAATATTCCATTGTTTATCTATGTACCACATCTTTATCCATTCCTCTGTCAGTGGACATTTAGGTTGTTTCCATGGCTATTGTAAATAGTGCTGCAATGAACATTGGGATGCATGTATCTTTTCAAATGATGGTTTTCTCCAGATACATGCCCAGGAGTGGGATATGGTAGTTCTATTTTTAGTTTTTTAAGGAACCTCTATATTGTTCTCCATAGTGGTTGTACCAACAAATTTTTTTTTAATAAATTTATTTACTTATTTTTGGCTGCATTGGGTCTTCGTTGCTGCACGCGGGCTTTTCTCTAGTTGTGGCGAGCGGGGGCCACTCTTTGTTGTGATGCACAGGCTTCTCATGGCGGTGGCTTCTCTTGTTGTGGAGCACGGGCTCTAGGCGTACGGGCTTCAGTAGTTGTGGCACGTGGGCTCAGTAGTTGTGGCTCGCGGGCCCTAGAGCGCAGGCTCCGTAGTTGTGGCACACGGGCTTAGTTGCTCCGCGGCACGTGGCATCTTCCGGGACCAGGGCTCGAACCCGTGTCCCCTGCACTGGCAGGCGGATTCTTAACCACCACGCCACCAGGGAAGCCCCCAACCTGGATATTTTAAATTGTGAAGACAGCCTGTTGCTCACCACTCTCTGTGATGTGGCTGCTCATTGTAGTGCTGCACACAGCAAAAACTGAATGAATAAAGGACTTTTATTGTGAATACAAATAGAAAATTTAGAGTTTTCTGACCAGATTAGGGACTTGGGTATTCCTTCTGCATCAGGTAGAGCAGAGCCTGGGTACATCGGTGTCTGGCTTCATGAGAAGAAAGGGGCTGACAGTGGGGAAATGTGAATGCGTTAGTGCAGAGATGTTAACCAGCCACTAACTGGGACTATTGAAAATCACCATATAAGTTGCAAAAATGGGGCAGAGGATGTAGAAGGAAAGAAAGGTGCTCACCAAGGCAAGGATTCTTTGGGAAGCTTTGTTCTCAGGGAAGGATCTGGTTGAATTGTTGGTCCTATGAATGTGTCAGACTTGCTGGTTGTGTCTGTACAGAATGAAAACCATGTATCCACTGGCCAAGATCATTAGTCCAAAAGACAAAGCACTAGGAGGGCTTTAAAAAGCTGCCAATAGTGTGGATGTTATTTTGTCAAGAAGAATACTAGAGCAGTATCCCAAATCTTTTTGCCTTGTGATGTTTGTGTTGCTCCATTTACCAGACACATGTGAAAACAACTATATTTACAAGCAAGTGCAAAATCCATCACAGGTAAATAAAGAAGCTAGTGTACCTGGGAGCCTTTGCTTTAAGATTTGTCCATGTGGAGTTCCTGGGGCTGATCATGATGGCCTGTAAGATACTTAAGAGACAGGTGGTGCTGAAGGCCATAGCCGTGGCCACTCTGTGAACATAGAAAGCAAGTCTGCATCCAAAGTCACTGAGGAAATGTTTCAACCCAAAGGCTGCCACTGTGTGGGGAAGTCCTTTAGAAAGGAGTACCAAGGTATTGGCAAAAATCAGGTGACTGAGAATCAAATCTAGGGATTTTAACCTGTATCCCCTCAGGTGAGTGATGACATTCTGATCAAGAAAATAGCAATTCCCTAAGATTCCAACTACAAGTCTGTGATAAGGAGATAACCCCTAGTGCCAAATCCCTGGAGGCCATTCTGCCACCTCCCAGACACTGAGATTCATATTCAGAGTAAGACGGGCACTGCAGGAATATGTGAGTTGTATGTTACTGGTGACATTGCAATTGAAATTCCCTATTCTTCATTCAGAAACACTCCCATTTTGCATTAACAAGTGGTTGCATAAGTGACATTGTTTTGTATGTAACAACACTGAATCTTCAACTCTGAGATAAGTACTGTTGTTGTCATTTTCCAGACGAGGCGTCCCCAAGTACAGATTATAAGAACTATCCCAACTCGCATCCCCCTAGGTGGCAGCATCAGAAACTGCATCTGTGTTTTCTAGCTGCAGACAAGCCTCTTCACCAGGATCCTACATGAAGAAAGGTAGTCAGTGTTACTCTTCACGTCCTCAACATCTGTATTTTTCTTTTTTTAACTGATGTCCTTTGCCATACTTAAATGGTTTTATCTTCGTTAATAACTGTGATGTGGCAATTTTATAATTATGTGTGTAAGTGTATTTTATAGGCCAGTGTTACCTATGAATAAATCTTTAAAATCAAATAAGATGATAATGCACCAACTACCATAAAGTCCTATAAGAAAGATGATCCCAGACCAAGTGTCGGGTTTATAGGGACAATAAATGGTTTGATGTGATGATGGTAACAGAGATGCATTTGTCCTTATCCCAAGAACAAGCATAAAATGAGAGCAACCAACAGAATCTTTGTACTATAATATGATGGGCTAATCTCTGGGTTTTGAAACATGTATGAGACAAAACACTAAAATAGAGATTAAACTATTATTGATTACCTAGGATATAATTGGTTAACAATGAAGGAGGATTAAATGAAACTCTGTGAGGAACAATATAATAATTATTGAAATAGACTCAAATACAAGTGTTCCAAATGATATGTAGAAGTCATGGAAACACGTACAATGAATAAGTTTAAATATTAGATTTGGTGTGAGCCTGTGGTTGACATTAAAACATTTATTCTTAACAGAGAAATATCAGAAGATACATCGGAAGCTGCAAACTGTCAAGTCCCAGATCGTTTGCTCTGAAACCCACAATATAATGCTAATTTTTTTCTGAAACGGTCATTGCCTAATTTCTTTTTTGGGGGGTGGGGGTGGGGGTGGGAGGGTGTGATCTCTTCTTTTATTGTTTTTCCAAATTTCTGAGCAAAAATCCACAAGGAAGACAGCTAAAGTGGATAATGAATATTTGCGGGTGCCTTTCACTTGCTCTAAGAGCAAAGCGGAAAAAATCCACGCGGGACTGGGTTTATCTCCGTGACCCAGACAAGGCCCTTAGATAGGTCTTCAGAAAACCCAGAGAGGAGAGCTCTGTGGCCGCCTCCTTGAAACCAGGGGAGGAGCCCGGAGGCAGGAGGACAGAGAGGTCTGTGAGTAGTGAACTGAATGAACGACGACACCGAGGAACTGAACTAGAACTCTCCCTTCCTCTGGAAACCTGACTCTGAACCAGGCAGTGATCCTTAGCATTCCTTTCAGGAGTTGGGGGCGGTCGGGCCCATCAACCAAGGGATAAGGCGCTTTGAAAACCCCTGTGAATTGCTGGCTAGAAAACAAATGGGTCAGCGTAGGAGCAACTAGTCCCTGTTGGGAAAGCACTCTGCAGCAGGTCGGCCGGAGAGAGGGGAGGGGTAGGGAGAGGAGGGGAGAGCCGGGTAGCCACAGTGAAGGGAGCCTGTGCCCTGGGAGGGGAGGCGAGGGGACAGGGGACAGGAGAGGAGGGGTGGAGGAAGGGAGGGAGGGCAGCGGAGCGGAGGGGAGGGGAAAGAGGAGGAGCGATGGGGAGGGGCGGTGGGCTTCGAGGCAGGACTTATTCTCGTGGCCCAGCCTGCACAGGCCAGGGAGGAAGAAAGCAGATAAAAGGCGTGCACCACCCCTGCCAGTGGCTATTGGCTGAAGGGTGCCCTAAGCCCCGCATCCCCCAGGCAGCCCAAGGCTGCCTGCGCCTGCCCGGTCTGTGCCTAATTTCAAGAGGGATAATAGTTTCACCATAATCCGAGCACAGGTTCTTTTGGGTTTTTGTTTTGTTTTTGTTTGTTGGGTTTTAAACCCACGTGGAGATAAGATTACAGCATCCGTTTCAAACAAATAATATGTCCAGCTTAAGAGGGAAAAGGAAGATATTTATATTGTGGAGTCAGAGAAAACTTAATCAGTCGTCAGTGTAAGAAAGAAATGGAAAATTTTATACCAGTCAAATTGAGGGTTATAACCCAGGAGGCCAGTCCCCCAGGGAGCTCTGAAACCTGTTCTGAGAGTCAGGGCGGAGGCCAGTATATATGTGGATTTGGGGAAGGGGCTGCATGTAATCAAGCACACATCTGGGTAGAAGGTTTCTGCTGGTCAAAGGGAACAGACATCTTAATGGTTGTTAATGGTTTCAGTGCTTTTCTAAGTATGGGAAGATGAAAGAATTCAGGTTCATAAAAAAATTTCTCCTGAAAATACCTAACATTCTGAAGGCCGGTTCTGCCAGTTTTCCCAGAGCAGAGAGTGCCTCATCCTGCCTGTCTGCCTGGAATTCCTGTCAGGGTGGCTGCAAGTCGGTGACTGTGGTGGCTAACGTCTTGATTCTTGTAGAACTGGATGGTGGGCAATATTCTTTTTTTTTTTTTTTTTAATTATTTATTTTATTTTTGGCTGCATTGGGTCTTTGTTGCTGAGTGCGGGCTTTCTTTAGTTGCGGCGAGCAGGGGCTACTCTTCATTGTGGTGCGTGGCTTCTCATTGCGGTGGCTTCTCTTGTTGCGGAGCAGGGGCTCTAGGCGTGTGGGCTTCAGTAGTTGTGGCACGTGGGCTCAGTAGTTGTGGGTGGAGGGCTCTAGAGTTCAGGCTCAGTAGTTGTGGCTTGTGGGCTCTAGAGCACAGGCTCAGTAGTTGTGGCGCTCGGGCTTAGTTGCTCTGCGGCATGTGGCATCTTCCCGGACCAGGGCTCGAACTCATGTCCCCTGCATTGGCAGGCGGATTCTTAACCGTTGCACCACGAGGGAAGTCCCACACACAGCTCTCTTTCCCAAGTCACGGAAAACAACAGACCTTTTTTCGCATAATTAATCAAGAAAAGCTTATTCTCACCAGCTTATTTCTTCAGCAGGGCTCAGCTGGTAATAGAGGAGATGCCTGGATAATTTAGTTACATAAGTATGACATTTTCATTACTGCTTATATTGCCTAATCATGAACATAAAATCCATGATGCTGTCCGAAGATTTTTTTTTCATGATCACCAGAGAAATGGCAAAATGAAAAATATTTTTCTTAATATAAACTCTGGGTTCTTGTTCAATTTAACAGCAACCGGGACCTCTGGCTTGATTTAGAGGAACATCTTTCAACACGTAATGATGTCTCTAGATGTGACAGGATGAGACACAACACAGCCACAAATGAACATGCAGAGCTCTTCAACGTCGTTCAAAGGCATGTACATTGAGGTTCCTGGGCAAGTTTGTTGTTGTCGCCATTATTATTAGCTGTTTAGCATTTCTTCTTTTTTTAATATGTATTTATTTTGGCTGCACTGGGTCTTAGTTGCAGCATGAGGGATCTAGTTCCCCCCCCCCAGGTATCAAATCCTGGGCCCCCTGCATTGGAAGCTCGGAGTCTTAACCACTGGAGAGCCAGGAACTCCAGGAAGTCCCTAGTTTAACATTTCTAATGTTCCATTTTTCAACTATAACATGTGTATTTATCATTTTTGACTTTTGCTTGGTGTTACAGTTTGTGTTGACAAGGTTGAAGCTTCCTTAACCCTGTCATTGTGGAAAAGATCAAAGGTTAAAGAATTCTCCCACTTCACATTCCAGGAAACGGCTTACTGCCAAGACCCACCCTTCTGCATATCACTGCATGAAGACTCACACTAGGCCCCTTGTTTACCTGGGAAAAAGCCAGAGACAGACCCTCCAAATTCCCGACGATTGCTCAATTATTTGGCCCCGCCCACCGCGCCCGGGGCCCCGCCTCACCCTCCCAGGCAGGGTCCCCACCGAGACCAGGCTTCTCTCTACGACCCGCCCCATGACGGTCTCGCTCCGCCTTTTCACTCCGCGCGCGCGCAGTTGCGCACAGACCCGGAAGCGGAGAGCGTGGAGAGGAAGTCTGGCTGCCCAGCGTGAGTTTCTGTCTTTGTAGTTTACGCTTACGCCTCGCAGTCTCCTTTCCTCTGTACCCGGGGTCTGAGGGTCGCTACCGACCATAAATTCCCGCACCCGCCCCTCCACCCCAAGTAAATGCAGACGTCGCTGTGAGAGGCCGAGGGGCGCTTCCCTTTCGGTTTTAAACTCTGAAGCCGGTCCCTGCCTTCGGTCCGCTTAGACACCGCCTTTCACCCCTCTTTCCTCTTTAAAACCCTTTACTGACCTCACTGACCCCTCCGTTCTTTCCACACCACATAAAATTCTGTTCCGCGAGGTGGATTTATTCGCTCAGCGGCCCCCAAGCTTCGCCCTTTTCGGCCCCTGTGGGCAGCTTCTGTCGCCGCGCTCCAGGCCAGGCCGCGTCCTCTCCCAGGTCCTGGGATTCTGGAGAGCCCGCCCCTCTCCTGAGACCCCCCCCCTCTCAACCCCTCTTTCCTCAAGTGCTTCTCAGGCCGGGCCTTCTGCTCCGCAGGCCTCCCCTTCGTAGTGACCCTTCCCCTGACCCGTGTTGGGGGAGGTGACCTGGGCCAGCCTTGTGACACCCATGGTTCTTCCGTCTCAAATTCCATCCCACTGAAAATGTGCTCTTGCTAGAGGGGGGCATCTTATTCAGTCGCCATCCTTGCGAATACGTGGGCCAGAGGGATCAGGAGAAGCAGAGACAGAGAGCGACTCAGAGAAACAGAAAATTGAGGCCAAAAGGAGGGAGAACCGATGGCAACGTCGAGGATTGGTAAGGAACTTGCGAAGAGACAGCAGCATTAGGAGAGTTAAGCCTTGAAGGTAGCAGGTGGGTGAAAGAGAGCAATTTAGAGAAAAGCGAGATCTCCAGGGAGATGAAGGTGAGCAAAATAGGAGAGGGGCTCTCGATCAGAGGTAGCAGCTGGGCAACAATGGTGAAGCACTTCAGATAGTGTAAGCGAGACCGGGAGAGCAGGGAGGAAATCAGCCCCTGAGGATGCCAGAGAGTGTGGACTAGGGGAATGTAACAGGGATAGAAGGGAAGGAGAGCAGAGAGGAAGCTAGGATGGGAGAGAAAGAGGCAGAAATACGTGGAGATTGAAGACAGTCAGGTTGGGAAGAAAGAGCTACAGAGAGGTCATGAGTTGCAGGGTGGGACAGGACAGGTGTGAGAGAAGACATAGGGCAGAAACAGGAGGAGGGGAGAGGGGAACAAAAGGACAGAGAGAGAGGGAGAGAGGA
>RJWK010048728.1:0-16842 GCA_004363435.1 Platanista minor
TCTGTTTTTAGGGTTTTTTTGTTTGCCCTACCCAGGTAAGTGTGGAGTTTCTTGCCTTTTGGGAGGTCTGAGGTCTTCTGCCAGCGTTCAGTAGGTGTTCTGCAGGAGTTGTTCCACGTGTAGCTGTATTTCTGGTGTATCTGTGGGGAAGAAGGTAATCTCCGCGTCTTACTCTTCCGCCATCTTGTCTCTCCCCTCTCTGCATCACTTTTTATACGGCACCTAATGCAAAACCATAAACAAACAACAGATCCAAACAATGGCACATAGTGCCAAACCATAAATACTGTTTATGGATGATGAAGCTTGATTGAGCTTCACTTGGATGAACTTGTGTTTAATAATTGGATGCAGAAGTTAAACTTAATATTGCAAACATTTATTTTAACTTTAGGTAGGTACTTAATGAAGTAAACACAGATACATGTAACTTTATATAAAATTTAATAGGTCATTATGATTTTTGTCTGATCTTGCTTTCATTTTGAGAAAATCTGTAGTGAATAATAGAGAAATTGTGAGAAAGTGAAGAAAGAAAAACCTTATATTTAAAAATTGTTATCCAACACCACAGATTTGTAGAACAACTATTTATCTTACTCTTAGAATTAAATGTGGAACAGAAGCCATTAAATTGCCTGATCCTTAATATTTTGTTTTTAAAAGAACATTTGGTATTTAAATATAGATTACTTCTATTAAAAGGTTATTTTCATTTATAGTCCTTCCTTGCAAAAGTAACTTGTTATATTTGCAAATCAATTTTGTAGCCAGCTGTGCAGCATTTCTTCAGACATATGTCTTTGTTTCCTTGGTTTCAGAGCTAATCACTTAAAAAATATCCTGTATATCCTATCCTTGAGATTTAATTTTGCTTCATTTTTTTGTTTGATAATATCTTCAAGTATTTTTTAAAATAGTGTATTTTTACAGCTCTGTTCTTGTTTTTTTCACACTTGACAAATAACTTTGCTTAGTATGAAATATGCAGAACCTAAACATTTTCCCTTTATTTTTAAAATTAAACTTTATATTTTGAGATATTATAGATTCACAAGCAGTTGTGAAAAATAAGACAGAAAAATACCCTGTATGTTTTACCATTTTCTCTCACCATAACATCTTACAAAAGATAGTATAACATTACAACAAGGATGTTGACATTGATACAGTTAAGTACAGAATACTTTCATCACCATAAGGATCTTTCCTGTTACCCTTTGTAGCCATTTCTACCCCCTTCTGCCCCCACCTCCGGCACCTTTCAGCTCATGTCCATTTCTATCATTTCATCAGTTCAAGAAGGTTGTATAAATGGAATTATATAGCACGTAACCTTTTTGGTGTGGCTCTTTTTTTACTCAGCATCATTCTCAGGAGATTCCTTGAGGATGTTGAGTGTATCAAAGGTTTGTTCCTTTTTGCTGATGATCATTTTCCATGGTATGGATGGACCACAGTTTAACTATTCACCTGTTGAAGGACATCTGGGTTGTTTCTAGTTTTGAGCTATTATGAATAAAGCTTCTATGATGATCCCTGCATAGATTTTTGTGTGAAGATAAGTTTGAATGTCTGTTATAAGTGCCCAAGAGTGCAATTGCTGGGTTTCATGATAATTGCACAGTTAGTTTTACAAGAAATTTGTAAGTTATTTTACAGCATCTATACCATTTTTCAATCCTACCAGCAATATATGAGTGATCCAGTTTCTCTGTATACTTGTCAGCTTTTGATGTTGTCGCTATTTTTCATTTTAGCTATTTTGAAGGTAAGTAGTGACGTCTCATGATGGTTTAATTTACATTTCCCTAAAGGCTAATCTTGTTGAACATTTTTTCCTGTGCTAACTTGCCATCTGTATATTCTCTTTGTTGAAATGTCTGTTTGTGTATTTTACTATTTTGTAATTGGATTGTTTGTTTTATTACTGTTGAGTTTTGAGAATTCTTTATATATTCTAGATACTAGTCCTTTGTCAGATATGTGGTTTGCAAATATTTTCCCCAAGTCTGTAATTTGTATCTTTATCTATTTGATATGGACTTTGGCAGAATAAAAGTTTTCATTTTGATTATATTCATTTTTATCAAATTATCATTTTACTGATTGTGTTTTTGCTATCAAGTCTAAGAATTCTTTGTCTAGCCCTAGATATCAAAGATTTTCTTATTTTAAAAGTTTTTTATAGTTTTACATTTTACACTAAGTCCATCATTCATTTTGGTTTAGGTCAAATTTCATCAATTGCCTATAGATATCCATTTGTTCCAGCACGATTTATTATTTTTTTTAGGTTTTTTTTCTTTTATTATAATTATTTATTATATATTACGGCTTAAATTTGTATTTTTTTTTACATCTTTATTGGAGTATAATTGCTTTACAATGGTGTTAGTTTCTGCTTTATAACAAAGTGAATCAATTATACATATACATATGTTCCCATATCTCCTCCCTCTTGCGTCTCTCTCCCTCCCACCCTCCCTATCCCACCCATCCAGGTGATCACAAAGCACCGAGCTGATCTCCCTGTCCAGCACCATTTATTGAAAAGGCCATCCTTCCTTGATTGAATTAATTTTGTCAAAAATCATTAGGCACATTAGTGTGGGCTACTTTTGGGTGCTCTAGTCTATGCATTGATCTCTGTATCTATCCCTCTATTGATAACACATATTTTGATTACTATATCTATATAGTAAGGCTTAGTATCATACAGTGACTTCTCACACTTCATTCTTCTTTTTAAAGATTGTTTAACTATTCTAGGGCTTGTGCCTTTCCATATAAATTTTAAAATAAGTTTGTCAATGTCTATAAAAATCCTTGCTCATATTTTGGTAGGAATTACATTAAATCTATAGACCTATTTGGGGAGAATTGATATTTTTACTATGTTGAGTCTTCCAATCCATGAACATGGATATGTCTTTCCATTTATTTAGGTCTTTTCTGATCTTTTTTACATCAGCATCTTGTGATTAACAAAGTTGGAGCCCACTCTGATGCCTCTGGACCATGAAGAAGGCATGGTACGACGGGAGATGGGAAAGCAAAGCTTTGCCATCACTAGCCCTGACAAAATCAGGCCACATCGAGAGATAATGCACAGCATGAAGTTAGAGGGCTTCAGGACATTCCTTCTGTTTTCTATATTATTAATGTGTTTCTTTCAAACTTCCGTAGAGGGATTTGCTCCAAGTGTTTATAGAAAAATTCCACCTCCCGAACCCACTTCCCCGGTAACAACCGGAAGAAACATTCTCACTCCAGCCCCAGGAAGATGGGTACGTGTTACCCAGCCAGGGGGATTTGGATTGTTTCTACTGGCAAACACCTTCTATTTGGAGCTTGTGGCCTTATGCTAGGGTTAGAGATGATATGGATAATTTATGTGTCTGGTATAGAGGTAGGCTAATTCTACAGAAACAAATACCTGATTATGTTTGGTGAAAAATAGTGAGGTCTAGATATTATAAGAGCTTCACTAGTAAACAAGTAGAAAGCTATACATGTAGAATATATTGTGCTTACTTTAGAGGAACTATTGAAAAAGACTTGCCCATGGAAAAAGAAGTATTTGTACCAAAAACAAAAATGTATTGCTTGACCGCTTCCGCAATCAAAGGCTTATGTAATGGCTTGGCTGACTCTTAAGGAAATAACCTGTTTTGTAACTTGGTTTAAATCATATCTGTAAAGGTCATCTTACCTCTGGTATATAGACAAAATTCTAAACATTGTTTTTCCTTGTAACAAAGAAGTTGATGTCATAAAAATTGTTATATATATGTCTCTAAAAAGAAAATAAAGCAGAGTGAGTGTGTGTGTGATTGTGTGTGTGTTCATTTTTCTTGTCTCCTCGCCGACGCTATCCATCCCTCAGGCATCCCTGGACCTGCTGGAGCTGGACTCCCGCATAACAACATGAAAATCCTACACTTATTCTGTTGAGTTTATGCCTAAGTATTTAATTTTCTTTGGAGTGCTTGTAAATGACATTGTGTTTTTAACTTTGATCTCCACAGGTTCATTGTTTGTACATAGAAATGTGATTGATTTTTGTGTATCCTACTTTGCTAACTCACTTATTAGTTCTAGGAGACTTTTACAGACTCCTTGGGGATTTCAGTGTAGACAATCATATCTTCTACAAATGGGATAGTTCATTTCTTCCTTTCCAATCTGTATGCTTTTTATTTCTTTATCTTGCCTATTCAGTAGCTAGAACTCCCACAACTGTATTGAATACAAATAATAAAAGTGGACAATCTTGCCTTTTCCCAGATATTAGTGGGAAAGAATTCAGTCTTTCACTCTTAAGTAAGATGTTAGCTGTAGGGTTTTTTTGTGGTTTATCAAGTTGATGCAATTCTTCTCTATTCACAGTGTGCTGAGAGATTTTATCATGCATGGGTATTCATTTATCTTATTTTTTAAACAATTTGAGGTAAAACTGGCATACTATAAACTGCATATGTATTAACTCTGTAATTTTCTTAAGTTTAAAATTACACACATACATACATATGCTTGTGAAACCATCACTACATTCAAGATAATAAGCATATCCATCACCTTCTAAAGTTTCTTCCTGTTCCTTCGTAACCCTCTCATCTTGCTCTTCCCTGCCACCTACCCTTTTCTTTCTTTAGGCAACCACTGATCTTCCTTCTACCACTAGATTTGTTTGCTTTTTAAAGAATTTTATATTAATGGAATTATACAATATGTACTCTTCTCATTTGGTCTGTCTTCTTTCATGCAGCAGTTTGAGATTCATCAAGTTGTCATGAATAGTAATATTCATTAATATTGTTGCTTGTATCTATAGTTTATTCTTTTATTGCTGAGTAGTATTACATTGCATGGATATTCTAAATTGTACTTATTCATTCATTTGTTAATGGACATTTGGGCTCTTCTAGTTTGTGGGCGTTACATATAAGGCTCCTGTGAATATTTGTGCATAATCTTTGTATGGGACATATGCTTTCATTTCTCTTGGGTAAATTCCTAGAAGTGGAGTGGCTGGATAATATATAGGTATATATTAAATTTGTAAAAAAAAAAACAAAACACCAAACTATTTTCCAAAGTGTTTGTAGCATTTTATATTCCTAAAGCAATACATGAGGGTTTTAGTTCCTCCACATTCTGGATGATAACTGGTATAGTTAGTCTTATTGATTTTTAGCACTTTTAGTAGGTGTGTAGTGATATCTCAATGTGGTTTTAAAGTGCTTTTCCCTAATGATTAATGATTTGGGGTTTCTTTTCATATGCTTTTTTGGTCAAGTGCCTTTTCAAATTCTTCGCTCATTAAAAAAAGCCCTTTCAGATTGCTTTGTTTCATTTAATAATATGCATTTAAGTGTCCTCCATGTCTTTTCATGGCTTGATAGCTCATATCTTTTTAGCACTGAATAATATTCCACTGTCTGTATGTACCACCATTTACTTACCCATTCACCTACTGAAGGACATCTTGGTTGCTTCCAAGTTTTGGCAATTATGAATAAAACTTCTATAAACATTCATGTGCAGGTTTTTGTGTGAACATAGGTTTTCAACTCTTTTGGGTCAATACCAAGGGGCACAATTGCTAGATTGCATATTAAGAGTATGTTTAGATTTGTAAGAAACTAAAGTCTTCCAAAGTGGCTATACTATTTTGCATTCTTACCAGCAATGTGTGAAAGTTCCTGTTGCTCCACATGCTTGCCAGCATTTGGTAATATTAGTGTTCCATATTTTGGCCACTGTAATAGATGGTTAGTGGTATCTCATTGTTGCTTTATTTTGCATTTCCCTGATGACATAGGAGGTGGAGCATCTTTTGATATGCTTACTTGCCATCTTTATATTTTCTTAGGTGAGGTGTCTGTTAAGGTCTATGGGTCACTTTTTAACTGGGTTGTTCATTTTCTTAATTCTGAGTTCTTAGAGTTCTTTATATATTTTAGATAACAGTCCTTCATCAGATGTGTCTCTTGCAAGTTTTTCTCACAGTATGTGGCTTGTATTCTAATTTTTTGATAGTGTCCTCCACAGAGCAGAATTTTTTAATTTTAACTAAGTCTGGCTTACCTATTATGTCTTTCATGGATCAGGTCTTTGGTGTTGTATCTAAAACCCAAGTGTCACCAAACCCAAGGTCACCTAGGTTTCCTCCTATATTATCTTCTAGAAGTTTTATAGTTTTGCATTTTACATTTAGGTTTATGATCAATTTTGAATTAATTTTTGTGAAGGGTATAAGATTTGTCCCTAGATTTATCTCTTTGCTTGTGGATGTCTGCATTTGTTTTCCATATCTTAGAAATTACTTTTTATTATTGACCGATGTCTAGTATACTGGAAAACAATGATTTTGTATTTTCAGTAGTTTAGTTTAGATAGGAGAGTTAAACCAGTCCTTATTATTTCATCTTGCTGGAAGTGAAAGTCTCTTCTCTTTGTTTTTTTATTATGATATTTGATGCATAAAAGAATATATGTAATTTATATGTAAATTATAAAGAATAATATAAATAATATCAGTGAATTCACCACACAACCCAAGAAATACAATATTATTGATGACTTGCAACTACCCCTGTGTTCTTCCCTATGCCATTCCACTTCTTAACAGTATCATTCCTTCAGTATTAATAATACCTCTTTCTTATGTCTATTATTCCCTTGATATTTAAAAGTATCTTTATCCAGTGTATGTATGCTTAATCAATCAATGTAATGTTTATTGTGTTTTTTTAGTTGTATAAAAATGAGTATTCCTTGTATTACTTAATATCAAAATTTCAACCACATTCTTTAGTTGTGAATCATTTATTTTTATAGCTTATTATTATTCTATTTTATGAATATATTAAGATTTAGCCATTCTCCTGACAGTGTACATTTGTGAGATTTCAATTTTATATTATTTATGAACATTGATTTTTATGAACATTTTTGTCTAATGTTACTAGTTCTATTTTTTGTTTTTGGTAAATAACTTGGTTGTTGTCTTTTTTACCCCAGCTGTCTGATGGTAGGACCTTACTGTTGTCATTAACACATTACAAAATGTGTAAAAATTTGTCTCTTTACATAATTTTTTGCTTTGAATATGCTGAAGTTTTAGAATTATAAGATCCAGTTCTTTTTTCTCTGGGAAACATCATTTTTAAAATGTCTTTGACTATTTCTTCTAGTGTCATTTGTTTTTGTCTCTTCTTAAGGAAATTTATCAGCATGTAGATAGGATTTCTATTCTCTAGTCTCCTTATCTATCAGTTTCTCTCCATTATTTTTATCTACTTGGTTTTATATTTCAAGAAAGCACAAGTTTACAACTCACAGATTTATATTTTTAGCCTTTGAATAATTTAACTCATATTTATTGAATCCCTAATATGGGTCTTCATATCCTCTGAACTTTGAAGCCTCCGAAGTAGATTTTAATTTTTTGGTTTGTTTGTATCCTTTCTTATTCCATCTACCTAATTTTCTTCTCTTTCTGTCAATATTCCATTCCATCCTGTTGCCTTCTCAGAAAAGCCATGACATAAACTATTGTTAGCAGTTTTCTGCTATTGTTTTTTAGATCCTGAACCAAATACAATTTAGAAGACAGTTCTTTTTTTGACTTTTTAAAGTTCTTTTTCTTTCCCTTTTGTGAATTTTTTCACAGTGTATAAACAAATTTTATTGGTTTTATGATTTTTTTTCTTTATTCACTTTTGTTTAAGACAAGATTGTTCTTCACTCAGTATTTGTTAAATAAGAAGTTGGTTTTATTGCCCTGGTTCTGTCTTCTCTCCACCTTAGGGCTGGGAAAATTATATTTTCAGAGAGCGGATGTATGCTACTCATAATTCTAATTTTTTTTTTTTTTGCGGTATGTGGGCCTCTCACTGTTGTGGCCTCTCCCGTTGGGTGGAGCACAGGCTCCGGACGCGCAGGCTCAGTGGCCATGGCTCATGGGCCCAGCCACTCCGCGGCATGTGGGATCTTCCCGGACCGGGGCACGAACCCGTGTCCCCTGCATCGGCAGGCGGTCTCTCAACCACTGCGCCACCAGGGAAGCCCCATAATTCTAATTTTTAGCAGATATTTGGCAGTTGGAGCTCTGCTCTACTCTGGTGTTATTTTCTCCTACTATATGGCTTTGTTCTGTTTCCCACTCAAACAATTGTTGTAATAACATATCTAGTTACCAACAGTCATTCTTTCCCCTCTGTCATCAATGCTCTTTAATTTAAGGGGCTGGAGTTCTTACAAATCAATATATGAGTCATTGTCACTTCCAAATCCTCCATTTGTAAATATGTCAATGCTTTCCAAATTAATCTAGACATAGAATTTATTTCCAATTCCAATGAACATTTATGAACTTGTTAAAGTAATTATAATCTTATCTCAAAGAACATACATAAGTCTATACAGTGATATTCTCTGAAGAACTATATTCAACATAAAATAATTCAAAATAGCATGCATAGCCAGTAGTTAAATGAACTATGGTAGTCAATGTTACCGGTATTATTTTTGTGGGACTTGGGGGTTCTGGGATGAAATAAACATCTTTCACCAGAGACCTTATGCAGATTGCTCAGTTTCTTTAGAGATATAGAGGTATCTTAAGAGAGATACTTCTGGGGCTTCCCTGGTGGTGCAGTGGTTGAGAGTCCACCTGCCGATGCAGGGGACACGAGTTCGTGCCCCCCTCCAGGAAGATCCCACATGCCGCGGAGCGGCTGTGCCCGTGAGCCATGGCTGCTGAGCCTGTGCTTCGCAACGGGAGAGGCCACAGCAGTGAGAGGCCCCCATACTGAAAAAAAAAAAAAGAGAGATACTTCTGTTGATTATGTTTTTCGATGTTGGTGAGATAACAGGAACTAACTGGCATAGGTATCCTTCAGGATGTTCTTGAACAGATTAATCTGTTGACTTCCCCATATCTCACACTTGCTCACTGTTCTTTGGTAACTACAAGCTTAGAAATTTTCCAAGGCTCAACCAGGAAGAATGTCTACTGTATATTTTGTAGCCACCTATAGTACATGTTCTAAATTTCAGATCTCCATCTCCAATTTATTTAATGCACTTTGTTTATCTTTTTTAAACATCCTTCAAAGTCTGCAGTCTACTAATCTTCTCTTTCCCTCTGCTGTTTTCAGTGCTTTTATGATTTATTTCTTTATGTAACTTTTCAGTTCTGTTTCAACAAGATTTTGGTGGAGTTGGTAAACAATGCATGTGCTCAGTCCACCACCTTAAACCAAAAGTCTGAAGTTACTTTTATAAGGAGAAAAAAACCTCTACATTTTCAAAAAGAAAAAGCATATAAGCCTGAAACTATTAAATATTGAAGTCATTTCCATTTTAGGAAAAGAAATATCATTTCACTAAAAGATTCTGACTCAGTTTTTAAAAGGTGCGCTCTCTCTCTCTCTCTCTCTCTCTCTCTCTCTCTCTATATATATATATATATATATATATATATATATATTTCTTTTTACGTCTTTATTGGAGTAAAAGGTGCTATATAGTAAAAGCCTTAATATATCAAATGAACTCAAGAAGGTAAACAAATGAAATTGTGTAAGATATATGGGTAATGGTGAACTCTGTGACATTCAAATTCATATGCAAACATGACTCCTAGCTGGATTCTGCCTGTAAGTAATATGTAATCCTCGGTGTTCACAGAGGTGTAGTCAGAGTCTAACATCAGGGGATGTCAGCATGTGAGGGTGAGGCCGGGCTATGTCTATGGTTAGAGCCAGTGTGGGAATGAGCATACTTAAAGCCCTTCTTTATGTATCACAGTCTTGTTTCCACATCATTTCTTCTGCTGTCTTTCATCATCCTAATAAAAAAAATGGCACATCAAAGTATAACTCTGAAGAATTCTGTTAAAATATCATTTCTTTTAGAGAATGTGTTCCTCCACTGAGATGATACAGGGTGTAATGTCTCAAAGAGAAGTTCAATTAGATAAGTTAAGCAGGCAAAAAAGACTTTATTCCAGCCTATTGTAATAGGGGAGAGAGATTGACCTCAAGTTCACTGAAACAAAAAGCAGAAAGAATTTTTAAGCACCGGTGTAGGCTAGTGGAGAAGTACTGGAGGAAGTTAGAGGGGAGATTGATCAATATGATTATGTTGTCTGTGGTTGCTAATTGTCACTTACAGGATTGCTAAGTGTCACTTATCCCTCAGAGACTGACTGGGAGATAACGGCACTGTCTTTCTAGATTATTATATTTCCAAAGAACCGCTCTCAGGTTCTTGAGAAAGATGTGCTGGGGTTGTAAAACTGGCAAAAATCTGGGCGACTATTTACATATCAAAGGGGCAGAGAAAGAATTTATGATTGCAAGCTTTCTAAAGTAAATGCTCTAAGAAAAGGGAGGTCTGTGGTCCAGAGTCAGAAAACAAACTGCCTACAGTTTAGTCAAGCTGAGGTTTCAGTTGAGGCCATCTTAGTCAAATGAGAGCATAAGGTGATATTTAAATTAATTATATAATTTTTTCAGGGCCATATTCTAGAATATTTTAAATGAGGTATAAATTATACTTCTTATAGAAAATTATTAAATTTTTATAAGTAAAATTATTATAAAATGTGTATCAATGGTAACAAGGTCATCATTATAAACATATATGTACATAGTGAAGTATGATAGAGTACTTTGAAGAATATTAGGAAAAGACAAGTCTTATTTTATTAGTTCTTAATAATTTCAGAAGATATGACCTCTTCTGGAGTGTTCAGCCAGCTAACAGAGAGATGCAATGGTTGAATTCATGTATAGAGACAACTGATTTCCAGCTAAAGCATTAAAAGTACATCAGAACATTTTTTCCCCAATTTTTAATCGGAATGTTTTAATTCGAAACACTTATAAAAACACTGTAATGCAGAATGCCTGAAATGTATAAATAGTTAAATGCATTAATATACAGTCCTGACATTTATAAATACAAACACACTTTTTGTTTTGTTTTGTTTTAATCTTTGCTATTGTTTGATCGCAGTTGATGATTACAGTTAGAAAACAAAAGAATTGCATCAGATATTTTGGACTTTTAACTTTGAGAACAGACTCTGAGGACTGTGTGTTAAATTTATATCAATCTTATTTAAGTTTAAAGTTT
The DNA here is from genome assembly GCA_004363435.1 of Platanista minor. Classification (NCBI taxonomy): domain Eukaryota; kingdom Metazoa; phylum Chordata; class Mammalia; order Artiodactyla; family Platanistidae; genus Platanista; species Platanista minor. Next base: position 11,155 of record RJWK010048728.1, read on the forward strand.
TACTTTAAAGTTAAAGGTTCTCTCTAGACAACATGATTAAATGTATATAATTATAAATTAACAAAGTGCTCTCACATGGTATAAGTTACTATTTAAGTTAATACAACCCAAATTGCCTTCTAAATATCTTCCATGCTTTTCGTCTTCATTCTCTACAAGTTTCTTGGTGCAGCAAAATAAAAGTGAATGGGAACAACATAGTAAATCAACTATACTTCAATAAAAAAAAAAAAAAAGTTAATGGGAGGAACTCTGCAGATAGGAGAAGTGGATGCATGCCTTGCCTGAAATGTGCCTAGTTTGCCTATAATTTCTGATTCTCATGATCTTGTTCTCATACTGCTCCTTCTAATGACAGTTGGAATTTCCTTTTTTTTCCTGTCAAGGACACAAAAAGTTCTAAAAGCTTTGGGAAGAATTTTCCTACAAACTACAAAATAAAACAGTTCTATGAAAACATTTTGTTTGTATCAATACTCCCCTGAGTCACTTTTCTTTTTCTCTATGCCTTTTTAAAAACCCTACATATCCCCCTTACCTGTTTCTTACTTTTTCTCTTTGTGACTCTCCAGTAATTGGCCTATAATATAAAACTGAATTATTAAATAAATCATTGCATTTTTAATAAACTTATATGTCCTATATTATTTATTTTAATTAGAGGTTTTTTTTTTTTTTTTCAGAAACAAAGCACTATTCAAACAGTGCTAAAGGCTAGATTAGGCTGGGCTTTCTTTATGTGATCCACGGTTGATTTTTTTTCTCCTGTGCATCAGGAGACCTGTCCTTTAGTCCCTATAGCGCTAAAGCTCTTTACTTTGCTCTCGGTGCATTATTGATGACTGGTAAACCTCTGCTGGGTCTACTTGATGCCAAAAGATGGCTAGAGATGCCAAGAAATGACAAATGTGGTTAGGAAGGGGGCACTTCAAAACACAGATAGTTGTAAAATATAACACTAACTTATGAATGGGTAGAATTATTGTAAATGGGCTGTTATGAAGTCTGACACTTTGGCAACATGAATGTATGTTATGGGGATAAGGAAAGAATACAACTTTATATTCTCAATTCATTTTAGGGAAATATTTGTCATGTGATGTCATAAGCAATTTTCTGTGATAGCAATAAAACTGACTTGGACAGGTATCTCTAAGTGATTTAACATAATAATTAATATGATTTTATTAACACAACCAAAATGTTTTCCTCCTGGAAGATTTGACAGCAGTACTTGGCCACTGGCCAAGTAGAACTGTGCTCCCCTTCCTCCCCTCCCGCTGCCCCCTGCCCACACCCCTGCCATATCCCTGTCGGTATTGGTCCTATGAGTTTTCATAGGCAGAAATCTTCAAGATCCTAGGAATATGAGGGACCTCAGTTAAGTGAAAGTGATGATTAATAACTTTTATTGAGTGTCCAATTGTTCAAGTCCTAGACACTATGGGTGATTAAAAAGAAACAGAAGGAAACAAGTAATCTCTTTTTTCCTCTTAGGGGTGTATGTATAGTCATGGCAAAAATAGGTCATCTATTGGGACCATGCAGCACAGGAGTTAGGAACCAGTGCAAGTTGTATGAAGAATATGTTGAGATTCAAGGAATGAGAATGGAATTGCCACTTGGATAAATGTTACAAAATTTTTATATTTCTAAGAAGCACTGTGACTCACCACTTCAGTGGCATCCTAATCTTTTGTGACTTTCAAATCCTGTCCTTCTTAAAGTTAATTCGGCAAACATGTCAAAATATATGCTGCCATGTGTAATATACCCTGTTGGGTCTCACTGCTGCCATAATGTTAAACAGAGTTTTATTTTTATTTTCAAAGATGAATATTCTGTCTCTCCCTTTTTGCCTGTGTGTCTTTCTCTCTGTCTCTGTCTCTTTCTCTCTCTATATACACACACCCACACCCACACAGGTTTATGTATATGTATGTAATAGATACACATAAGCACACACACATACATGATGCAGATGCTAACAAGCACTATACTTATAATTACAAAAAGAGATATGGTAGTGTAAAGGAAGGAGTGAGTACTTTCTGATAAGAGTATTAAATTTGTATTGTGAATCTCTGTACTGATGTTATTGTTTAGAAAAATCTCACATAAATGTTAATGATGATGGACAGATGTAACCATAAATTCATAAGCAATAAGTGAGCAGCAGAATAATGAATCAGAATGGATCTATTGAAAGCAGAACAACACATGGACATTTAAGTGGTGGGAAAGGATGACGTGGGTTGTAGACAGCAGGTAAATAAGCAAAGGTAAGTTAACAGAATAAACATAGGAGCTCCTTTTTCTGCCAGGAACCTGGTATAGCATAATGTTAGCATTTTACATATCCTATTCAATGTGATTCTTCTAACAACTCTATGACTTAGGAATTGTATTCCTATTTATAGATGAAGAAACATTTTTGAGTGATTTGCTTGGCTAGGAAAACTTACTAGATTATAGAGACGCTTTAATGAATGAGAAGCCAGGTGACTACTTTATAACAATGAGTGGGAAAAAATTATGTACTTAGATTCCTGGAGGAAAAGGGGAATGTTTGGTACTGCTAATAGGAGTAGATCAAACTTATACACAGAGTATAACATGAGTAATTAAGCAGACACAGACCTAGACTAGGAAGAAGAATCATTGAGTAGAATGAAAAGCATCCGAAGAAATGTGAACTTGATCTATATTCCTCTTTTCTATTCTGCGGAGATAAATTCTGGGCTCTCCACTTATATAGTTTACATGCTGCTTCTTCACACGATGGTGAAATAGTATTTTCATATGCTGGATGGTTGACCTAATGATATGGTTGATTACCAAATTATCATGAAACGGATCGGAAAGAACTAAAGGGCAAAGCTGTGCTAGGAACAGTGTCAATAAATAAAGGATCTTTCTTTTTCCTCCCAACTAGGAAAACAGGATCAGAATTTGCACAAGAGGATAAGCAGGGTACTTCCTCTTTGTACATTGCTGTCATTTCATCTAGGTTCAGTGCAGAAACTAGTTCATATGGTATTTCTTTGGACTTTTTTTGTGACTCATATGGGACAAACCTGTGTCTCTAGGAGCAATTTTCAATTACACTAATAGCCAAAAAATAATAAATTGCAGGAATGTCAACATCCTCAGCCTGATTTATTTGATGAAAAGCTCCGGGTTTGGTTGTTTTGATGTATATCAGTTGTAAAGTTTCAAGGATTTTGTGTGATTTTAAAAAGTGGCTAAGCATTCAGAACTCTCAATTATTTATACAGATCTGTTTGAAACAAACTGTTTAGACTGCACTATTAGCCCAGCAGTTTTAATGACAGCAGACAGGGTACTTTCCGTGGTGGACATAAGCAAAAAACAAAGGGTTTAGCATTTTTCTTACTTGGCCAAGATCAATTCTTTAAGACATGTCACTGTAATATAAAGCACGTGTCAAAGCAAGATATCCTCATTTTTAGGAAATGGTAAGAGAAAAGAGCTTATAGTAAACTGAGCACATTTGGCTGAACTGTATATCTTTACTTAGATCATCTTCAAAGAGCACAACTTTCCTTGACACTCTAAGACTCTTCATGAATTTGGAATTAGAATACAAATTACTTTATTCCCTCAAAGGCTTCAGGAATTCACTATTAGCAAAGCAGTCTGTACGTGGACTCTGTGAGGTCTTCTGGTTTATTTAGGAATGGATTTTTTCCCCCTACTTCTTCACATATTGGGAAGAGAGTCAAACAAAGAGAAGGTAAGTGAAATCACTCTTGTGGTTGTTAACATGATTTCTGAGGGATAAACTGACAACGACAGTATTTTACCTGTTATATTCACTGCTCCATCCCCAGGGTTTATAATACTGCTTAGCACACAGAAATGTTCATACATATCTGTTATATAAATGAATCGGTGAATGAATCTGTGTTAGTCATAGGTTCCTAGTAAGTGCTTCTCAGGATGGCATCAAGCCAAATAATTAGTGAAGAATTAACTTCACATCAGACTTAGATGATGACATATAGATGACAAATTTCTTAACACAACATTAAATAATGTTGAAACATATCTGTTGAGAGAAAGAATACAATAGTTTTCTTAATTTTCCTAATGATTTTTGTTAATGTACTTATTTAATTTATTTTTATTAATTTATTTTTTTTGCAGTAAGCGGGTCTCTCACTGTTGCAGCCTCTCCCGTTGCGGAGCACAGGCTCCTGACACACAGGCTCAGCGGCCATGGCTCACGGGACCAGCCACTCCGCGGCATGTGGGATCCTCCCAGAGCGGGGCACGAACCCGTGTCCTCTGCATCGGCAGGCGGACTCTCAACCACTGCGCCATCAGGGAAGCCCCGATGTACTTATTTTAAGCTTTATTCTTCAGAAAATCTCTGAACATCAAAATATCTAAATTTTGAAGACTTCCCTGAAGACAAAACTGGATCTAGTACTGAGAGTACCAAAAAGGAAGATTTTGACTTAAAAAAAGCTAGAGATCTTTATCAGTTAGGAAATAAGAGATGACCTAAGAAGGATTCCACTTTGGAGATGTTTCAAATGATAATTCTAAGACTTCTTCCAATTAGAACATTTTCTGATGTTATGATTCTTTTCCTGGTTTCTTTGATCACTGTTTAATCTGAACTACAAATTTTTTTCTACTCAAAGCATAATTTAGCTCTATGTTTCTTTTTTATTTATTTTTTAAATTGGAGTATAGTTGATTTACAATATTGTGTTAGTTTCTGCTGTACCACAAAGTGAGTCAGTTATATATGCATATATCCACTCTTTTTAAGATTCTGTTCCCATATAGGTCATTACAGAGTATTTAATAGAGTTCCCTGTGCTATACAGTAGGTCCTTATTAGTTATCTATTTTATATATAGTAGTGTGGATATGTCAATCCCAATCTCCCAATTTATCCTTCTCCCACTTCCTGCCTTGGTAACCATAAGTTTGTTTTCTACATCTGTGACTCAATTTCTGTTTTGTAAATTGGTTCATTTGTACCATATTTTTAGATTCCACATATAAGTGATGTCATATATTTGCCTTTCTCTGACTTTCTTCACTCAGTATGACAATCTCTAGGTCCATCCATGTCGCTGCAAATGGCATTATTTCGTTCCTTCTTATTAGCTGTATGTTTCTTTCTTTCTTCTTTAAATATATTTATTTATTTATATTTGGCAGCATCGGGCCTTAGTTGTGGCACGCAGGATCTTCATTGCAGCACGTGGGATCTCGCACTGTGGTACCCGGGCTTCTCTCTAGTTACGCCGTGGGCTCCAGAGCACACCGGCTCAGTAGTTGCGGCATGTGGGCCCACGGCATGTGAGATCTTAGTCCCCAACCAGGGATCAAGCCCGCATTTCCTGCATTGGAAGGCAGATTCTTAACCACTGGACCACTAGAGAAGTCCCTAGCTGTATGTTTCTTAACTGCCTGTCTTTTCTGTAAGCCCCTTAAGGGCAGAAGTTGTGTCGTATAGTTTTGTGATTTCTCTATGGAACCCAGCACAGTGTTGTCTACAAAGTATGCTGTAAGTATCTATTGATTGTCAAGTAGTTGAATAGGATACCAGACAATCTTATAATTTGCAGCAATAGGCTCTAAGTACTTCACCTATATTACCTAATCTAATCCTGACTACAACCACATGAGTAAGTAATAGAACTA
>RJWK010048729.1:0-10688 GCA_004363435.1 Platanista minor
TTTTTTTTTTTTTTTTTTTTTTTTTTTTTTTTTTTTTTTTTTTTTTTTTTTTTTTTTTTTTTTTTTTTTTTTTTTTTTTTTTTTTTTTTTTTTTTTTTTTTTTTTTTTTTTTTTTTTTTTTTTTTTTTTTTTTTTTTTTTTTTTTTTTTTTTTTTTTTTTTTTTTTTTTTTTTTTTTTTTTTTTTTTTTTTTTGGCGATACATGGGCCTCTCACTGTTGTGGCCTCTCCTGTTGCAGAGCACAGGCTCCAGACGCGCAGGCTCAGCGGCCATGGCTCATGGGGCCAGCCGCCCCGTGGCATGTGGGATCTTCCCGGACTGGGGCACGAACCCGTGTCCCCTGCATCGTCAGGCAGACTCTCAACCACTGCGCCACCAGGGAAACCCATGATCTTTATTCTTTCCTTCCTTCTACTAATTTTGTTTTTCTATTTGTTCTTTTTCTAGTTCCTTTTAGGTGTAAGTTTAGGTTGAGATTTTTCTTGATTCCTGAGATAGGCTTGTATTGCTATACAATTCCCTCCTAGAACTGCTTTTGCTGCCTATTATACATTTTGAATCACTGTGTCTTCGTTGTCATTTGTATACAGGTGTTTTTTTTTATTTCCTCTTTGATTTCTTCAGTGACTCACTGGTTATAGAGTACCATATGATTTAGCCTACATATGTTTGTTTGTTTGTAGGGTTTTTTTTTCAGATATTTCATTTTTAGTCTCATACCATTGTGGATGGAAAAGACGCTTGATATCATTTCACTTTTCTTAAATGTATTGAGGCTTGTTTTTTGGCCTAGCATGCAGTGTATTCTGGAGAAAGTTCCATGTGTACTTCAAAGGAATGTGTATGTTGCTGTTTTTGGATGGAATGTTCTCTAAGTATCTATTAAGTCTCTTGGTCTAATGTGCCATTTAAAGCTAGTGTTTCCTGATTGATTTTATATCTGGATAATCTTTCCATCGATGTAAGTGGGATGTTTAGGTCACCTACAATTAATACTTGCTTTATATATTTAGGTGCTCCTATGTTGGATGTATATATATTTACAATTGTTACATCTTCTTGTTGGATTGATACGTTTATCATTAATGTCCTTCTTGTCTGTTATGACAGTCTTTATTTTAAAGTCTATTTTGTCTGATATGAGTATTGCTACCCCTGCTTTCCTTTCATTTCCATTTGCATTCAATAGCTTTTTCCAGCCCCTCATTTTCAATCTGTGTGTGTCTTTAGATCTGAAGTGTGTCTCCTGTAGGCAGCATATATATGGGTCCCATTTTTTTTTATCCATTCAGCTACTCTGTGTCTTTTGATTGAAGCATTTAGTACATTTACATTTAAAGTTTAAAGTTTATGCATTTATTCCCATTTTGTTAAGTGTTATCTGGGTGTTTTGTACTTATTTATTTCTAACTTCTTTTGCTTCTTCCCTTGTTATTTGATAACTATGTTTGGATTTCTTTTTTCTTTTGTGTGTATCTATTATAGGTTTTTTGGGTTTGTGGTTACCGTGAGGTTCATATATATACATACGTGTGTGTGTGTTTATGTGTGTGTGTGTGTATATATATATATACACACACACAATTATTTTAAGTTGAAGATCTCTTATTTTTTAAAGCATTCTAACAATTCTCCTTTTTACTCCTCCCACCCACATTTGTTTTTGACATATTTTGCAATTTTTTGTTTTGTTTATCCCTTAACTGTTTATTGTGGTTATAGATGATTTTGCTATGTTTGACTTTTTAGCTTTATAAGTGGTTAATCTACCACTATTATTGTATATTTCTCTTTACCAATGAGATTTTTCCTTTCATAATTTCATATTCCTAGTTTTGGTCTCTTTTTTCTGCTTAAAGAGGATGCTTTAACATTTCTCATTAAACTGGTTTAGTGGTGCTGAACTTTTTTACCTTTGGCTTGTCTGTAAAACTCTTTACCTCTCCTACAAATCTGAATAATAGTCTTGTTGGGTAGACTATTCTTGGCTGTAGGTTTTTCCTTTCCTCACTTTGAATATATCATTTCTGGCCTGCAAAGTTTCTACTGAAAAGTCAGCTAACCATCTTATGGGATTTCCATTGGATATAAGCAGTTGCTTTTCTCTTGCTGCTTTTCTCTAATTTTTGCCATTTTAATTGCAATGTAGTTTGGCATAGACTTCTTTGGGTTGATCTCATTTGTGATTCTTTCTGCTTCCTGGACCTGGATGTCTGTTTCCTTTCGCAGGATAAGGAGGTTTTCAGCTATTACTGCTTCAAATAAGTTATCTGCCCCTTTCTCTCTTCTCCTTATTGGACTCTTATAATGTGTACATTGGTCCATTTGATGGTGTCCCATAAGTACCATAAGTACCTTAATATATCTTCACTCTTTTTCAATCTTTTTTTTCTTTTTGTTCCTCTAATTAAATGAATTCCATTGCCCTGTCTTCTACTTTGCTTGTCCTTTTTTCCATTTCAACTAGTCTGCTTAAACCCTCTCTATTGAATTTTTTAGTTCAATTATTGATATAGCTATGTGATTTGTTTGGTACTTTAAAAAATATTTTTTCTCTTTGTTTGAATTCTCACTTTGTTCATGCATTGCTCTCCTAACTTCAGTGAGCATCTTTGTATCTGTTATTTTGAACCACCAGGTAAACTTCTGTTTCACTAAGATGTGTTTATGTAAATTTATCCTGTCCTTTTGTTTGGAATATATCCTATTTCTTCATTTTTCTTGACTTTCTATTTTGGTTTTTGTGCAGTAGATAAAATAGACACCTCTCCCAGTCTTGACAGAATTGTCTCAATTAGGAGATGAACGTTATCTATCAGCCCAGCCCAAGCACCTAGTTATGTCCTAAATTTTTGTAATTGTCCATGCCTCCTCCTTTATTTTTAGTGACTCCCAGTAGCTGAGGGTGTATCAAGACCCATCAATGTCCCAAAGGGGAAGATCACAGCATTTAGATGCAGCTTGATTGAAGGTGGTCCCTCAAGCAGCAGCTGGGAAAGTAAGTAGTTAAGCCTCTTCCAGGGAGAAAGTGGGAAATGGACATTTTCCCCTGCTCCCTCTATAATGGGCCCAGGTTTATAGCCAGGGGAGAGGGGTGGTGTTCCTTTGTCCATTAAGAACTGTTTCTTTATTTTACACAGTCCTGTGGAACTTGTGAATGAAAATCCCATTGGCTACTAGAGACAAGCAATCTGGGGCCCATCCTTCAGTGGCAGCCACAAAACCTGGGTTACCCCAGATGTGTTTACAAGATCCTTCTAGGGAGATGCAACTTGGTTTCATTATTGCAGTGAGCTAGAGAGAGAAGGTGGGAGGGATAGCCACCAATTTCTCTGGTCTCTAGAGAGGATCACAGTTGCCCCTAGATGCCTACCAACTTAGAAGCCAGGCTCTCAAGTGGCAGCTTTTAAAGTATGTAGATAAACCCCTTTCAGGAAAAAACTGAGAGGCTGTCCTGCCTGCTTCATCTGCACTGAGCCCTGGTGGGATAACCAGTAAAGAACTGCTTCTTTGTTTGCCACAGTTCTGTGGGACTTATGAATGGAAGCCCTTTAGCTATCACAGTTAGGTGATCTGGGGACCCATACCCTGTTTGGCAGCCATAAAATCTGGTGTGCAAATCTGTTTACATGCTCCTTCTAAGTAAGTACTGGTGACTTGTATCAGGCTGGACAGAGAAGGCAGGAGAGGTATCCCCTGGCTTCCCCAGTCTCTTGGGAGAATGCAGGCCAGACCCTACAGCCATCTAAATTAGAAGCCTGGCCCTGAGGCAGAATCTTTTAAAGTATGCAATTAAACTTCTCTCAGGGAAAGACTGGTGTATGAGTGATTTTGCCTGATCCCTCTGCAGTGAGACAGCCATGGCAGTTCTAGTATGTCCATTAAGAATTGCTTCTTTGTTTGTTTGCTGTCATCTTGTGGTTCTCATGGACCGAAGCCCAGTTAGATTTCTGAGGGAGGTGTTTTGAAACTCCCTCTATTACGAGTCTTAAATGTTAGAATACTAGATATAGGGTCCAAATCCTTTGCTCCTCAGGGAGAAGCTGGGAGTCGGGGGTTCATCCCCAATTATACAGCACTGTGTAAGGGGTGGGGTTTATGGAAAGAGTGTGCCTCAACCTTTCCTACCCAATTCACTGTGGCTATTTTTTCATTCATCTGATGTATACGATCACTCAGCTACTTTCCGGATCTCTTTCAGAGGGAATTTCTCCATAGGTAGCTCTACATTCATTTTGTCTGTGGGAGTAGGAGAGCTCAGGAATCTCCTGTGTTGCCATTGTGGTTGACTACTACCTCACTGTCTTCTAACTAATCAGGTTGCTCAGTATTGTAGTGTCAAAGAAAAGATTTTTAAAATAAGGTGGGATATATTTATATATCCAGCAAAAATAGATAAAATTATTTAAAAAATAATTATCTTCTCAAAAGGCAGTTTGCTTGAAATAGTTTCAGTATAAAATGTCAAGCTAATGAGAGAATTTTGCATTGTCTTACATTTTGAAATATCTGGAATTTAATGTACTGTCATAGGTATAGAAACAGGAACTGGCTTTATGATCCAGATCCATCACTTATAATGTGACCCGTGGCGAACCAATAAACTGTCAAACCCTCAAGCCATTTTTGTATTTTTAATTTGTAAACTGGAGAACATATCTATGCTGAAGGACTTACTGATAATTAAAATGATCCAGTATACTGTTTCACAACCTAAATGAGGCTCTATGAAATATTTCCTGACAAGAGATACCTTTGTAATATGTTGGATATTAGGGTAAGATCTCCAAACTAAATATACTGTAAAAACTTTACCAAAGAACCTCAATTTTTACCAATACAGTGTGTAACTACAAATAGACTCATTGATAAGATCCAGTTATTCTGAATTCCATGTTATTATAAATAAAGGAAAATAACGGATTGTATATTTTTTAGAAAAGAAAACCATTAAATCTTGTTATGCGGAAAATATTCTTCATTTTGAGTGTAAATGATTACATTATAACATCTAATTGAACATACATACATTTTATATAATACTTTTTATTTAAAATAAAACAGACAAAAATTAAGGATTATATTTATCTAAATCTTAGACAAACAACCACTCACTCAAAACTAATATCACTAAATGATTATGTAACAGTTGTTTTCATTTTTTTTTGCATTTTTTTAATTTAATTTTTTTAATTTAATTTTTTTTTTTAACATCTTTATTGGAGTATAATTACTTTACAGTGGTGTGTTAGTTTCTGCTTTATAACAAAGTGAATCAGTTATACATATACATACGTTCCCATATCTCCTCCCTCTTTCTTCTCCCTCCCTCTCACCCTCCCTATCCCACCCCTCTAGGTGGTCACAAAGCACCGAGCTGATCTCCCTGTGCTATGCGGCTGCTTCCCACTAGCTATCTATTTTACGTTTGGTAGTGTATATATGTCCATGCCACTCTCTCACTTTGTCACAGCTTACTCTTCCCCCTCCCCATATCCTCAACTCCATTCCCTAGTAGGTCTGTGTCTTTATTCCCATTTTGCCCCTAGGTTCTTCATGACATTTTTTTTTTCTTAGATTCCATAAATATGTGTTAGCATACGGTATTTGTCTTTCTCGTTCTAACTTACTTCACTCTGTATGACAGGCTCTAGGTCCATCCACCTCGCTACAAATAACTCCATTTCTTTTCTCTTTCTGGCTGAGTAATATTCCATTGTATATATGTGCCACATCTTCTTTATCCATTCATCCAATGATGGACACTTAGGTTGTTTCCATCTCCTGGCTATTGTAAATAGAGCTGCAATGAACATTTTGGTACATGACTCTTTTTGAATTATGGTTTTCTCAGGGTATATGCCCAGTAGTGGGATTGCTGGGATATATGGTAGTCCTATTTGTAGATTTTTTTTTTTGTTTTTTTGTTGTTTTGCAGTACGCTGGCCTCTCACTGTTGTGGTCTCTCCCGTTGCGGAGCACAGGCTCCGGACACGCAAGTTCAGCGATCATGGCTCACAGGCCCAGCCGCTCCACGGCATGTGGGATCTTCCTGGACCGGGCATGAACCTGTGTCCCTGCGTCGGCAGGTGGACTCTCAACCACTGTGCCACCAGAGAAGCCCTATTTGTAGTTTATTAAGAAACCTCCATACTGTTCTCCGTAGTGTCTGTACCAATTCACATTCCCGCCAGCAGTGCAAGAGTGTTCCCTTTTCTCCACACCCTCTCCAGCATTTATTGTTTCTAGATTTTTTGATGATGGCCATTCTGACCCGTGTAAGATGATATCTCATTGTAGTTTTGATTTGCATTTCTCTAATGATTAATGATGTTGAGCATTCTTTCATGTGTTTGTTGGCAATCTGTATATCTCCTTTGCAGAAATGTCTATTTATGTCTTCTTCCCATTTTTGGATTGGGTTGTTTGTTTTTTTGTTATTGAACTGCATGAGCTGCTTGTAAATTTTGGAGATTAATCCTTTGTCATTGCTTCATTTGAAAATATTTTCTCCCATTCTGAGAGTTGTATTTTGGTCTTGTTTATGGTTTCCTTTGCTGTGCAAAAGCTTTGAAGTTTCATTAGGTCCCATTTCTTTATTTTTGTTTTTATTTCCATTTCTCTAGGAGGTGGCTCAAAAAGGATCTTGCTGTGATTTATGTCATAGAGTGTTCTGCCTATGTTTTCCTCTAAGAGTTTGATAGTCTCTGGCCTTACATTTAGGTCTTTAATCCATTTTGAGCTTATTTCTGTGTATGGTGTTAGGGAGTGTTCTAGTCTCATACTTTTACACGTACCTGTCCAGTTTTCCCAGCACCACTTATTGAAGAGGCTGTCCTTTCTCTACTGTACATTCCTGCTGCCTTTATCAAAGATAAGGTGACCATATGTGTGTGGGTTTCTCTCTGGGTTTTCTATCCTGTTCCATTGATCTATATTTCTGTTTTTGTGGCAGTACCATACTGTCTTGATTACTGTAGCTTTGTAGTACAGTCTAAAGTCAGGGAGCCTGATTCCTCCAGCTCCGTTTTTCATTCTCAAGATTGCTTTGAATATTCGGGATCTTCTATGTTTCCATGCAAATTGTGAAATTTTTTGTTCTAGTTCTGTGAAAAATGCCAGTGGTAGTTTCATAGGGATGGCATTGAATCTGTAGATTGCTTTGGGTAGTAGAGTCATTTTCACAATGTTGATTCTTCCAATCCAAGAACATGGTATATCCCTGCATCTATTAGTATCATCTTTAATTTCTTTCATCAGTGTCTTATAATTTTCTGCATACAGGTCTTTTGTCTCCTTAGGTAGGTTTATTCCTAGATATTTTATTCTTTTTGTTCCAATGGTAAATGGGAGTGTTTTCTTGATTTCACTTTCAGATTTTTCATCATTAGTGTATAGGAATGACAGAGATTTCTGTGCATTAATTTTGTATCCTGCTACTTTACCAAATTCATTGATTAGTTCTAGTAGTTTTCTGGTAGCATCTTTAGGATTCTCTATGTATAGTATATCATGTCATCTGCAAACAGTGACAGCTTTACTTCTTCTTTTCCGATTTGGATTCCTTTTATTTCCTTTTCTTCTCTGATTGCTTGGCTAAAACTTCCAAAACTATGTTGAATAAGAGTGGTGAGAGTGGGCAACCTTGTCTTGTTCCTGATCTTAGTGGAAATGCTTTCAGTTTTTGACCATTGAGGACGTTGTTGGCTGTGGGTTTGTCATATGTGGCCTTCATTATGTTTAGGAAAGTTCCCTCTATGCCTACTTTCTGAAGGGTTTTTATCATAAATGGGTATTGAATTTTGACAAAAGCTTTTTCTACATCTATTGAGATGATCATATGGTTTTTCTCCTTCAATTTGTTAATGTGGTTTATCACGTTGATTGATTTGCATATATTGAAGAATCCTTGCATTTCTGGAATAAACCCCACTTGATCATGGTGTATGATCCTTTTAATATGCTGTTGGATTCTGTTTGCTAGTATTTTTTTGAGGATTTTTGCATCTATGTTCATCAGTGATATTGGCCTGTAGTTTTCTTTCTTTGTGACATCCTTGTCTGGTTTCGGTGTCAGGGTGATGGTGGCCTCGTAGAATGAGTTTGGGCATATTCCTCCCTCTGCTACATTTTGGAAGAGTTTGAGAAGGATAGGTGTTAACTCTTCTCTAAATGTTTGATAGAATTCACCTGTGAAGCCATCTGGTCCTGGGCTTTTATTTGTTGGAAGATTTTTAATCACAGTTTCAATTTCAGTGCTTGTGATTGGCCTGTTCTTATTTTCTATTTCTTCCTGAGTCCGTCTTGGCAGGTTGTGCCTTTCTAAGAATTATCCATTTCTTCCAGGTTGTCCATTTTATTGGCATAGAGTTGCTTGTAGTAATCTCTCATGAACTTTTGTATTTCTTCAGTGTCAGTTGTTACTTCTCCTTTTTCATTTCTAATTCTATTGATTTAAGTCTTTTCCCTGTTTTTCTTGATGAGTCTGGCTAATGGTTTATACATTTTGTTTATCTTCTCAAAGAACCAGCTTTTACTTTTATTGATCTTTGCTATCATTTCCTTCATTTCTTTTTCATTTATTTCTGATCTGATCTTTATGATTTCTTTCCTTCTGATATCTTTGGGGTTTTTTTGTTCTTCTTTCTCTAATTGCTTTCGATGCAAGGTTAGGTTGTTTATTCGAGATGTTTCCTGTTTCTTAAGGTAGGATTGTATTGCTATAAACTTCCCTCTTAGAACTGCTTTTGCTGCATCCCATAGGTTTTGGGTTGTCGTGTCTCCACTGTCATTTGTTTCTAGGTAGTTTTTGATTTCCTCTTTGATTTCTTCAGTGATCACTTCGTTATTAGGTAGTGTATTGTTTAGGCTCCATGTGTTTGTAGTTTTTACAGATCTTTTCCTGGAATTGATATCTAGTCTCATAGCATTGTGGTCGGAAAAGATACTTGATACAATTTCAATTTTCTTAAATTTACCAAGGCTTGATTTGTGACCCAAGATATGATCTATCCTGGAGAATGTTCCATGAGCACTTGAGAAAAATGTGTATTCTGTTGTTTGTGGATGGAATGTCCTATAAATATCAATTAAGTCCATCTTATTTAATGTATCATTTAAAGCTTGTGTTTCCTTATTTATTTTCATTCTGGATGATCTGTCCATTGGTGAAAGTGGGGGTGGTAAACTCCCCTACTATGAATGTGTTACTGTTGATTTCCCCTTTTATGGCTGTTAGTATTTGCCTTATGTATTGAGGTGCTCCTGTGTTGGTTGCATAAATATTTACAATTGTTATATCTTCTTCTTGGATCGATCCCTTGATCATTACGTAGTGTCCTTCTTTGTCTCTTCTAATAGTCTTTAAAGTCTATTTTGTCTGATATGAGAGTTGCTACTCCAGCTTTCTTTTGGTTTCCATTTGCATAGAATATCTTTTTCCATCCCCTTACTTTCAGTCTGTATGTGTCTCTAGGTCTCAAGTGGGTCTCTTATAGATAGCATATATATGGGTCATATTTTTGTATCCCTTCAGCCAGTCTGTGTCTTTTGGTGAGAGCATTTAATCCATTTACATTTAAGGTAATTATAGATATGTGTGTTCCTATTCCCATTTTCTTAATTGTTTTGGGTATGTATTTGTAGGTCTTTTCCTTCTCTTAGAGAAGTTTCTTGCCTAGAGAAGTTCCTTTAGCATTTGTTGTAAAGTTGGTTTGGTCGTGCTGAGCTCTCTCAGCTTTTGCTTGTCTGTAAAGGTTTTAATTTCTCTATCAAATCTGAGTGAGATCCTTGCTGGGTAGAGTAATCTTGGTTGTAGGTGTTTCTCCTTCATCACTTTAAATATGTCCTGCCAGTCCGTTCTGGCTTGAAGAGTTTCTGCTAAAAGATCAGCTGTTAACCTTATGGGGATTCCCTTGTGTGTTATTTGTTGTTTTTCCCTTGCTGCTTTTAATATGTTTTCTTTGTATTTAATTTTTGACAGTTTGATTAATATGTGTCTTGGTGTGTTTCTCCTTGGCTTTATCCTGTATGGGACTCTCTGTGCTTCCTGGACTTGATTCACTATTTCCTTTCCCATATTAGGGAAGTTTGCAACTATACTCTCTTCCAATATTTTCTCAGTCCCTTTCTTTTTCTCTTCTTCTTCTGGAACCCCTATAATTCGAATGTTCGTGCATTTAATGTTGTCCCAGAGGTCTCTGAGACTGTCCTCAGTTCTTTTCATTCTTTTTTCTTTATTCTGCACTGCAGTAGTTATTTCCACTATTTTATTTTCCAGGTCACTTATCCTTTCTTCTGCCTCAGTTATTCTGCTATTGATCCCATCTAGATTTTTTTTTTTTTTTTTTTTTAATGTACGCGGGCCTCTCACTGTTGTGCCCTCTCCCATTTCAGAACACAGGCTCCGGACGTGCAGGATCAGCAGCCATGGCTCACAGGCCCAGCCGCTTCACGGCATGTCGGATCTTCCCAGACCGGGGCATGAACCCATGTCCCCTGCATTGGCAGGTGGATTCTCAACCACTGCGCCACCAGGGAAGCCCTAGAGTATTTTTAATTTCATTTATTGTGTTGTTCATCGTTGCTTGTTTCATCTTTAGTTCTTCTAGGTCCTTGTTAAATGTTTCTTGCATTTTCTCTATTTCCAAGGTTTTGGATCATCTTTACTATCATTATTCTGAATTCTTT
>RJWK010048730.1:0-16843 GCA_004363435.1 Platanista minor
TCCCAGGAATGCAAGCGTTCTTCAATATAAGCAAATCAATCAATGTGATAAAATATATTAACAATTTGAAGGAGAAAAACCATATGATCATCTCAAGACATGTAGAAAAAGCTTTTGACAAAATTCAACACTCATTTATGATAAAAACTCTCCAGAAAGTAGGCATAGAGGGAACTAACCTCAACATAATAAAGGCCATATATGACAAACCCACATCTAACTTCATTCTCATTGGTGAAAAACTGAAAACATTTCCTCTAAGATCAGGAACAAGACAAGGTTTTCCACTCTCACGACTATTATTGAACATAGTTTTGGAATTTTTAGCCACACCAATCACAGAAGAAAAAGAAATAAAAGGAATCCAAATTGGAAAAGAAGAAGTAAAGCTGTCACTGTTTGCAGATGACATGATACTATACATAGAGAATCCTAAAGATTCTACCAGAAAACTATTAGAGCTAATCAATGAATTTGGTAAAATAGCAGATACAAAATTAATGCACAGAAATCTCTTACAATCCTATACATTAATGATGAAAAATCTGAAAGAGAAATTAAGGAAATACTCCCATTTACCCTTGTAACAAAAAGAATAAAACACCTAGGAATAAACCTACCTAAGGAGACAAAAGACCTATATGGAGAAAACTATAAGACACTGATGAAAGAAATTAAAGATGATACAAACAGATGGAGAGATATACCATGTTCTTGGTTTTGAAGAATCAACATTTTGAAAATGACTATACTATCCAAAGCTATCTACAGATTCAATGCAATCCCTATCAAACCACCAATGGCATTTTTCACAGAACTAGAACAAAAAAATTTCACAACTTGTATGGAAACACAAAAGACACTGAACAGCCAAAGCAATCTTGAGAAAGAAAAACGGAGCTGGAGGAATCAGGCTCCCTGACTTCAGACTATATAGAAAGCTACAGTAATCAAGACAATATGGTACTGACACAAAAACAGAAATATAGATCAATGGAACAAGATAGAAAGCCCAGACATAAATCCACGCATATATGTCACCTTATTTTTGATAAAGGAGGCAAGAATATACAGTGGAGAAAAGACAGCCTCTTCAATAAATGGTGCTGGGAAAACTGGAGAGCTACATGCAAAAGAATGAAATTAGAACACTGCCTAACACCATACACAAACATAAACTCAAAATGGATTAAAGACCTAAAAGTAAGGCCAGACACTATAAAACTCTTAGAGGAAAATATAGGCAGAACACTGCATGACATAAATCACAGCAACTTCCTTTTTGACCCACCTCCTAGAGAAATGGAAATAAAAACAAAAATTTAAAAATGAGACCTAATGAAACTTAACAGCTTTTGCACAGCAAAGGAAAACATGAACAAGATGAAAAGACAACCCTCAGAATGAGAGAAAATATTTGCAAATGAAGCTACTGACAAAGGATTAATCTCCAAAATGTATAGGCAGTGCATGCAGCTCAATATCAAAACAATAAACAACCTAATCCAAAAATGGACAGAAGACCTAAATAGACATTTCTCCAAAGAGGATATACAGATTGCCAACAAACACATGAAAGGATGCTCAAAGTCACTAATCATTAGAGAAATGCAAATCAAAACTACAAAGACTAGTTTCTTATTGGAACCCTAACCAGACCCCGTGTGAACAACACTCAGCCTGCTGGAGGATGAGAGACCACATGAAACAAGAGAAAGCATCCCAAATGAAGCCATCCCAGACCAGCCGGCTCCTAGCCAGCCTAGCAGTCAACTTCAGACACATGAGTGAGCCCAGCAAAGACCAGAAGAAAGGCTCACTGGGCCCTGCATACCTGTAAACTGGGAGCTAAGTAAATGCTTGTCAATTAAAAAAAAAAAAAAAACTACAAAGAGGTATCACCTCAAACCAGTCAGAATGGCCATAATCAAAAAATCTACAAACAATAAATGCTGGAGAGGGTGTGGAGAAAAGGGAACCCTCTTGCACTGGTGGTGGGAAGGTAAATTGATACAGTCACTATGGAGAACAGTAGGGAGTTTCCTTAAAAAACTAAACATAGAACTACCATACAACCCAGCAATCCCACTACTGAGCATATACCCTGAGAAAGCCATAATTCAAAAAGAGTCATGTACCACAATGTTCATTGCAGCTCTATTTACAATAGCCAGGACATGGAAGCAACCTAAGTGTCCATCAACAGATCAGTGCATAAAGAAGATGTGGCACATATATACAATGGAATATTACTCAGCCATAAAAAGAAACGAAACTGAGTTATTTGTAGTGAGGTGGATGGACCTAGAGTCTGTCATACAGAGTGAAGTAAGTCAGAAAGAGAAAAACAAATACTGAATGTTAACACATACATATGGAATCTAAAAAAAGAAAAAGAATTGTTCTGAAGAACCTAGGGGCAGGACAGGAATAAAGATGCAGAGGTAGAGAATGGACTTGAGGTCACGGGAAGGGGGAAGGGTAAGCTGAGACGAAGTGAGAGAGTGGCATGGACACATATACACTACCAATTGTAAAATAGATAGCTAGTGGGAAGCAATCACATAGCACAGGGAGATCAGTTTGGTGCCCTGTGACCACGTAGAAGGGTGGGATAGGGAGGATGGGAAGGAGTCACAAGAGGGAGGAGATATGGGGATATATGTATATGTATAGCTGATTCACTTTGCTATAAAGCAGAAACTAACACACCATTGTAAAGCAATTATACTCCAATAAACATGTTTAAAAAAAAGCACTCTTTGAAGAATATTTTTTGAAAGCAGGATTTTGAAAGAATGTACATGTGTCTATAATTTTATTATGTATTTATATGGGTACATATAAGTATATTATAGAATAGAATATACAAAAATATTAACAGTGGTTACATTTAGTGGTATGATTCTTATAACTCTAATTTTCTTCTTTTTATAGAAATGTATATCCATTTTCTTAACTTTCTATAATGACCAGGAATTACTCTGAAATATGTATTTTTAAAGGATGAGGGTTATTAGTTAAATATGTTTGAAAATTATTTAACTATAAATGCTTTTAAAACTTTGCAGATATTTGATAAACCCAAAATGCCTGTTCTTTATGGAGTTTTTTTTAATAAATCGTTAAAACTGCACATTTCTGAAACATTGTTTTCCCTCTTAATTGTCCATGTATTCAGGTATTATGAAAATTTACACTTTTACAAATATATTCATTTTAGCTTATGCTTTTTATTTACTACTTGATTACTGAATTAGAGCAGTCTATCAGCATAAGAACATTATGAAAAATATCATTGACTCTGAAAATCTTTCCTCCCAAGAATTCCAGGATGTGAGCTCTGTGTCTACAATTTAAATCCATGCCTAATCTTTAACAAAGATCAGAGTTCCTGAAAGTGACTAATGCTGAAAACTACTTGACATTCGTTGACACTGTATTGAAGGAGGTGATAGGAATTAAATGAACAATGACACAATGACAATACTTAAAATATCTCACTACCTTTTATTTTACACTGTGTCCCTGTTTCCTATGGTACTGACTGTAGTAAATTGCCAAGAGACCAGAAAACACATACAATGATTTAATGATAACAAAGATACAGAGGCTTAGACTTGGAAAGAACTTTAGAGACCAGATAGTTGAAGCTCCATCCAACAGATTCTCTTCCACAACATTCTAAGGGCTGTCCAGACACTGCCTTAATATTACCTCAGGAGGCAGGAAGCTCAGACCTTCCTGAGGCAGCACATCTGAATGCTGACCAATGCTAATTACTACTTCTATTTTTATTTCTATTACTACTGCTTCTGCTACTACTGCTACTAATACTAATTCTATTATTTTTGCACAGATCTTTCACAATGTTCACAATATTCTAAAGCAACTATACTCTGAAAAAAATTAATAATAATAATAAAAAAGATATCTCTGCTTTAATTAGCACATACAAATTTGACAGGCTTTTCAAAAAATAAAATGTCATTTTGCCAAATGGTGGTCAAAACATTAGTTTTGGAGACAGACTTTGTAAAAATCTAATTACTAAATAATCTAATAAAACTATTTTTATAAAAAAATAAAACTGCTATAAACATTTGCAGACACATCTTTATAGAGAAGTTTTCATTTCATTTTGGGAAATACCTAGGATTGGGATTACTGAGTCATATGGTAAGAGTATCCTTACATTCAGAAGAAATTTCTGTTTTCCAAAGTGGCTGTATTACTTTGCATCCTCAACAGCAGTGCATGAGAATTTCAGCTGCTCAGTATCCTTAATAACACCTGGTATTGTCCATTTTTTTGAGTATAGTTGCTTTACAATGTTTTGTTAGTTTCTTGTTGTACACCAAATTAAATCAGTCATACATATACATATATCTACTTTTTTTAAGATTTCTAAAAGTTTTCTTTTAAAATTTTTATCCATTATAGCCCCAAACTGGAAACAACATCAATGTCCATCAACCGGTAAATAAGTTGTGGTAGTTCATATAATGGAATACTAACCAGTAAAAAAATAAAGGGTATTCCAGAGAGAAAAAAGCAGGCATAAAGGCTCAAGAAAAGAAATAACTTGGTGTACTGCTGTAACTACTAGAATTTGGAGTTCGCTGGAAGGTTAAGAATAAGGGGTTAAGCAGCAGTTAAACTAGACCACATATGCTATGCTAAGGCTTAAGACTTATATTTTTGAGAAGGGATAACATCTATAATTTGATATGGGCAGCATAAGGCAAACAAGCAGGTATTGAGATAAAGTAAATAGAAAATATTTGTTCAACAGACCATGAATTGACTTATTGTCAAGGAGTCCTAATCTTTGCAGGTAGGCTAAGAAGTCAAAGACAGTAAAGAGAACAGTAACATCTGTTAGAATTTTCCTGAGCGTGTGATTTATTATGTAGGATAGGTGAAATCCACAAATGTGTTTCTTTTTTTTTGTTGTTGTTGTATATGGCCTTTATTATGTTGAGGTAGGTTCCCTCTATGTCCACTTTCTGGAGAGTTTTTATCATAAATGGGTGTTGAATTTTGTCAAAAGCTTTTTCTGCACCTGTTGAGATGATCATGTGGTTTTTATTCTTCTGCTTGTTAATATGGTGTCTCACATTGACAGATTTGCGTATATTGAAGAATCCTTTCATCCCTGGGATAAATCCCACTTGATCATGGTGTATGATCCTTTTAATGTGTTGTTGGATTCTGTTTGCTAGTATTTTGTTGAAAATTTTTGCATCTATATTCTTCAGTGATATTGGTCTGTAATTTACTTTTTTTTGTAGTATCTTTGGTTTTGGTATCAGGGTGATGGTGGCCTCATAGAATGAGTTTGGGAGTGTTCCTTCCTCTGCAAACTTTTGGAAGAGTTTGAGAAGGATGGATATTAGCTCTTCTCTAAATGTTTGATAGAATTCACCTGTGAAGCCATCTGATCCTGGACTTTTGTTGTTGGAAGATTTTTAATCAGTTTCAATTTCATTACTTGTGATTGGTCTGTTCATATTTTCTGTTTCTTCCTGATTCAGTCTTGGAAGGTTATACCTTTCTAAGAATTTGTCCATTTCTCCCAGGTTGTCCATTTTATTAGCATAGAGTTGCTTGTAGTAGTTTCTTAGGATGCTTTGTATTTCTGTGGTGTCTGTTGTAACTTCTCCTTTTTCATTCCTAATTTTATTGATTTGAGTCCTCTCCCTCTTTTTCTTGATGAGTCTGGCTAATGGTTTATCAATTTTGTTTATCTTCACAAAGAACCAGCTTTTAGCTTTATTGATCTTTGTTTTTATTTTCTTTGTTTCTATTTCATTTACATCTGTTCTGATCTTTATGATTTCTTTCCTTCTGCTGACTTTGGGTTTTGTTTGTTCTTCTTTCTATAGTTCCTGTAGGTGTAAGGTTAGATTGTTTACTTGAGATTTTTCTTGTTTCTTGAGGTAGGCTTGTACACCTATAAACTTCCCTCTTAGAGCTGATTTGCTGCATCCCATAGGTTTTAGATCATCTTGTTTTCATTGTCATTTGTCTCTAGGTATTTTTTTATTTCCTCTTTGATTTCTTCAGTGATCTCTTGGTCATTTAGTAGCATATTGATTAGCCTCCATGTGTTTGTGTTTTTTTATGTTTCTTTCCCTGTAATTCATTTCTAATCTCATAGTGTTGTGGTCAGAAAAGATGCTTGATATGATTTCAATTTTCTTAAATTTACTGAGGCTTGATTTGTGACCCAACATGTGATCTATCCTGGAGAATGTTCCGTGAGCACTTGAGAAGAAAGTGTAATCTGCTGTTTTTGGATGGAATGTCCTATAAATATAAATTACATCTATCTGGTCTATTGTGTCATTTAAAGCTTCTGTTTCCTTATTTATTTTCATTTTGCTTGATCTGTCCGTTGGTGTAAGTGAGGTGTTAAAGTCCCCAACTATTACTATGTTATTGTCAATTTCCTCTTTTACAGCTGTTAGCAGTTACCCTATGTATTGAGGTGCTCCTATTTTAGGTGCATATATATATATATATATATATATATATAGTTGTTATAACTTCTTCTCAGATTGATCCCTTGAGCATTATGTAGTGTCCTTCCTTGTCTCTTGTAACATTCTTCATTTAAAAGTCTACTTTATCTGATATGAGTATTACTACTCCAGCTTTCTTTTGATTTCCATTTGCATGGAGTATTTTTTTCCATCCCCTCACTTTCAGTCTGTTTGTGTCCCTAGGTCTGAAGTGAATATCTTGTAGACAGCATATATATGGGTCTTGTTTTTGTATCCATTTAGCAAGCCTGTGTCTTTTGTTTGGAGCATTTAATCCATTCATGTTTAAGGTAATTATTGATATGTATGTTCCTATGACCATTTTCTTAATTGTTTTGTGTTTGTTTTTGAAGGTCCTTTTCTTCTCTGTGTTTCCCACTTAGAGAAGTTCCTTTAGTATTTGTTGTAAAGCTGGTTTGGTGGTGCTGAATTCTCTTAGCTTTTGCTTCTCTGTAAAGTTTTTTATTTCTTTGTCAAATCTGAATGAGATCCTTGCCGGGTAGAGTAATCTTGGTTGTAGGTTCTTCCCTTTCATCACTTTAAGTATATCATGACACTCCCTTCTGGCTTGTAGAGTTTCTGCTGAGAAATCAGCTGGTAACCTTATGGAAGTTCCCTTGTATATTATTTGTTGTTTTTCCCTTGCTGCTTTTAATAATTTTTGTTGTCTTTAATTTTTGCCAATTTGATTACTATATGTCTTGGCCTGTTTCTCCTTGGGTTTATCCTGTATGTGACTCACTGCACTTCCTGGACTTGGGTGGCTATTTCCTTTCTCATGTTAGGGAAGTTTTTGACTTTAATCTCTTCAAGTATTTTCTCTGGTCCTTTCTGTCTCTCTTTTCCTTCTGGGACCCCTATAATTCGAATGTTGTTGCATTTAATGTTGTCCCAGAGGTCTCTTAGGCTGTCTTCATATCTTTTCATTCTTTTTTCTTTAGTCTGTTCCACAGCAGTGAATTCCATCATTCTGTCTTCCAGGCCACTTATCCATTCTTCTGCCTCAGTTTTTCTGCTATTGATTCCTTCTAGTGTAGTTTTCATTTCAGTTATTGTATTGTTCATCTCTGTTTGTTTGTTATTTATTTCTTCTACGTCTTTGTTAAACATTTCTTGCATCTTCTCGATCTTTGCCTCCATTTTTTTTCCGAGGTCCTGGATCATCTTCACTATCATTATTCTGAATTCTTTTTCTGGAAGGTTTCCTATCTCCACTTCATTTAGTTGTTTTTCTGGCGTTTTATCTTGTTCCTTCATCTGGTACATAGCCCTCTGCCTTTTAATGGTGCCTATCTCTCTGTCAATGTGGTTTTTGTTCCCCAGGCTGCAGGATTGTAGTTCTTCTTGCTTCTGCTCCACAAATGTGTTTCTATGTCAGTTCTGTGTGCTTGCATTAGATTTAAAGTTTCTCTTTCAACGTTCAGGTTAGCATATTGTTAATATCAGAGAATTAGTGACTGTATTGACATGATCAGAAATATGATACTTTTCAAATAATCAAAAGACTATGGAAGAAAAAGGACATAATATTTTCTTCTTTCAAAATAAAGTTTTAACTCTATTTTACTCCAGATTTTAACTCTAAAATATACCTTCAAAAGATGAAACCACAAGTTTAACACATCAATAAAGCACACAGGGTTTACAGACCACTCCTCAGTGTAAGAAAGTAAAAAGCTTTGGGGAACAAAATCCATCAGAATGGACTGGCAATTAGGAGTGCAGCAGATGGAAATATAACATAGGAAGAAAAGCTGTATTGTGGTTGCTAGGGAAAGGTTGGAGCCAAAGAAGTGAAAGAGATAGAGGAGGTAGTTTACCAGAGTTGTTATAAAGCCAAGTTACATTAATGGAGGCTTACTGCCAGCTGCTGCCTTTGCACCAAGTTTCTCCCTGGCAGTCCTCAGTGCTCTGCTGGACCTATAGAACCTTAAAGAGATAAACAGATTACCATGTTGGAAGGAAGGGATGTATGTCTAAAGGAATGAACAACAAATAGGGTACTAAGAGTAGGTGTAACATAATGCATCAGCTCCAAAACGTTATTACCTCTTCTCTAAGGTGGTAAGCTCATGATCCATTTGCCTTCATTGAATTTGTGGCTATGCCATGTATATCTAAACTCAGCTCATGTTTGGGGTCTGCTGACATGTTGAGCTTGTCCACCTAGCATTTTCTGCTAGTTTTCTTGGCACTTCAGTCTATTCAGAACATTCTTGGCTTTTGCTAGTCCCACTCTTGTAGAATGGAACCCTGATTCTGAGTCATGAGCAATTAGATGTAAATTCTACTCCCAAAGTAGTTTTACTGGCCATAATTAGATGCCAAATAATATAAAGTAGTTTTATTAAGTATTGTACATATCAGTAGTGAATTTAAGTTCCAAGTGCCAGTTTGATCCCTTTGAAAGAAATAAAAGAATTATTTTACTTTAATCTACGAATGATGAACATTCAGAAAGCATATAATATTACACAAAATTCTGCCAACTATGTCCAGGGAGAGAAAAAGGGGGAAATTCTTTACTTATCATCTTTGTATCCATCATTCAAGTAAATGTAATGATAATGATAAGAAAGTAACTAATAAACTCAAGTGGAACTCACAAGAAGCAGTGAAACAATGAAAGGTTAAGAAGGTTAATTTATTAAATTAATAAATTTTAGGTTAACATATCAGAAAAAGTTGATACTGGAAGGACTTATTCCAATACAAAATGCATGGGCCAAGTATAACAATGGAAGTTTTGGATGTACTGTCAAGCTATAAATTACCAGGAAATTTTCCAGACTGTAGAATAAAGGAACAGAAAATGTGGGACTGTAATTGGTGGGCAGGAGCAAAGACAAAATAGCTTCCACCTTAGTGTGAGTGCAGGGTTACCACATATGTACTGGTTTTGTTACCAAAACAAACTTCAGTGTGCTTGCCCACCTGTGATAAAGCCAAACTACTTTCACTGGAGTGTGGCGAAGGTAAGTGCAGCATTTATTGTAGGTGCCATACAAGGAGTCCAGGCAGCTCATGCTCTAAAAAACCAAACTCCCTGATAGGTTTCAAGGAAGCATTTTTAAAGGCAAGGTGAAGAAGGGGAGTCACAGCGTGTGTGCTCAGCTCGTGCACCATCTCTGATTGGTTAATGGTGAAGTAAAAGGGTGTTGTCACAGGGGTTAACATTACCAAGCCTCAGGCTCCAGCTGGTCTGGGGGTTATGTGCTCATGGTCATCATGTAGTTAACTTCTTCCGTTTGGTGGGGGTTTTAGTATCTATAAAATAACTGAGGAATGTGCTTCAAATACTGTTATCTATGTACTTCAGGGAGGAACAAAAGATTCTATACTGCCATATGGCTTATTTACTATTTAAATTGTTACAAGTTCTTCTGGCCCAGCTCCTACTTTTGTCACTATACGTTCACATCCTTTCAATCATTCATTCTTGAGCCGGTCTTTTGTGACTCAGCCTGGAAGACTACAGCTTTTCTACAAAAAAGAAGCAGGCAGAGGACATGGGGGGAAGGGTCTGTCCCGGGAAGGCCCCATAGGGTCCTGCTTGGTTACAGTTTTCTAAGGATAGGCTTGCTTTGCACCTGCTCCTTCTGCATAATTAATAATAAATCCCCTTCCAATTTTCAAAGTGTTCTGATTCAAATGATAAATGATAAGGTTTTCCTAGTTAATGAACATGTTGACAGCAAGTATTATGCTTGAGAGTAGGGTTCTGGCCAAAAGACCTAACTATAAACTTCCTGCATATGACCAAGAGTCATAAGAAGCTGACCTTTCCATGAAATAGAAAAACATCAGCCACTAACTCTGCCTAGAAAACTGCAAGGAAACTTGGGTGGAAAAGAAGCCAGTACCTCAGCCAGTGGGTAGCTGTAGGGTCCAAATTCATTCTGTCTGCTTGGCTCAAATGATTCTAGACTATCTAAAAATTCTAAAAATATCTTAATATTTTCTTTAAAACTGATCTAGATATGGTGAAACCCATCCAGTCTAAGTAGAGACAAATTTGAAACTGGGCTGTGGTTAAGAGGCTACATCTTGAGTATGCAGCACAAGCCACCAAATCAACCCCCACTGCAGATGAATTTATAGTTAGAGATTATAATCTACTTGAGGAAATGAATCACTGTGAGAAAGTATTAGCAGACACAACAAATAGAAGAATATGCACACTAAGATTACAATCTACTCTGAAAGACACTTTGAAATAAATATTTATAAGGAAGGAAGGAATATAAATCACAGTGAAAGAATAAGAGAGTGTTTTAAATAAGAGCAGACAGATTTGTAAAAAACAGCCAAACAGAATCTTTCTGCAAATAAAACATATACTCATAAGAAGAAAAAAATACTGAGTAGGTAGATTTCAAATCTCTTTTAATTAGTTTATCTAAAGCTCTGGTGTCTTTTGTTTGTTAGTTAACTTTGGAGATTAACTCTTACATCCATATATTTTTAAACAGGAAATAAAATTTCCCCTTGGAATTGCTCAAAGAAGCTAGATGAGTTTTACAGTCTTTTAAGGAAATTAATTCCAAACTCTACTTCTGAGCTCTGTATACCACACTAAATTTCTAAAATATTTAGCATTCGTTTTCTTTTTTTTTTTTTTAAAGGGAACGCTATTTATTTATTTATTTATTTGGCTGGGTTGGGTCTTCATTTCTGTGCGAGGGCTTTCTCTAGTTGTGGCGAGCAGGGGCCACTCTTCATTGTGGTGGGCGGGTCTCTCACTGTTGCAGCCTCTCTTGTTGCGGAGCACAAGCTCCAGACACGCAGCCTCTGTAGTTGTGACTCACGGGCCTAGTTGCTCAATGGCATGTGGGGTCTTCCCAAATCGGGGCTCGAACCCGTGACCCCTGCATTGGCAGGCAGATTCTCAACCACTGCGCTACCAGGGAAGCCCTAGTTTTCTTGATTTCTATTGCAGTTCATAAATTAACATAAAATAGCACGCAAATAAGCACATTCCCTGGCAACTCCCCCAAAAGAACAATCCAATCAAACATTCTAGTTATAGCAATTAAACCGGCAATTAGACAATCAAATGATTATTTTAACTATGTCATTACTAGTATACATTCTAAAAAAATTTTAGGAAAAACTATGTTCACATTTATGATTAATGCTATTATTTCTGTGATTTATAATTTGTTTTAAGATTGAGAACAAGAATAAATGATAGTTGTTTTAATAATACTATTATCTGAGAATACCACTATTACATAAATTCAGGGCTTTTGTCTTATTTTCAAATAGTTGTATAACTTTGAATGCCTTAAAATGCCAGGTTAACAGTTCCTCTTATTTTACCATTGAAACATATTTAGAATAAATTATATAATGACGGAAAGTCTAAGTCTTCTTCCCATATAATCTGATTTATGATGTATTTGATATTACAGCTTTTTCTTTCAAATCTATAGGAAGTAAATCTACAGGCAAAATGGCCTGAAAGTTCAATAAGAATAAGAATCTCCAAATAAGACTGTTGACTACCTCTTAAGACTCTGAGATCCATGTCAAGACACATTTTAACAATGAATATACATACAAAATAACTTCTATATCATAAACCATTTTAGTAATTGGGGAGGCCAAATAGTCTTTTAAAACTAAAGAAGAATAAAGTTAGGAGCAAAATAATGAAATTACATTTTAAAGTGAAATAATAATGTCAGTGTCCTTATGGAATTATCCTATGTAGTGATATAAATTGAAACTCTGAAGTAACTGGAGGGAAATGTAGAAAGTGTGTCCCTGTCCAAAAATAATTTTGCCAGGCATCTTAGAATTTTCTCTGATTTAATGGACAAAAAAGTATTGAAGAGGATGATTAGGTGCAAAGGACATCTATAATCATATTTGCTGATTGGATAGGTTTATCCCAGCAAAGCATCAGCATTTAAATCAAATAAATAAATTTTGACCTATTTCTTAAAAACTGAAACAACCCATTTTCCCCCTAAACTAGGAAGAGAATTATTCAGAGTGGAAATTTGATTTTTCATAAACATCATAAGGTGGGTTACATTAGAAGACTCATTAGGTACAAAAACACAATATTTAGTATGTATTAGCGTGCAAGTTCCCCCTTGGGAAGCTGTTAAAATATCAAGGGCCATGTGATTCCATTGAACTGCTTTTCTCATAATGGAAACTTCTGAATTGAGCAATTAATGCCTTGATTATTATAATTCAAAGCTTTCTGAATAAATTTGGTTAAAGCCTCTATGTGAGTAATGACGTCTTCTATTCCAAGTGAAGCAACAAATGCCATGGCCAAATTATCATACCACTGGAAAAATGATTGAACACAATGTGCCCACATTAAATGTAGAGAGGCAGTGGCTGTTTTCAGGATTGCCCACAGCTGATCTTGAGCCCAAGAGAAATCAATTGTGCATCTTTCTAACCAACCTGGGAAGAACCAATGCTGTAAATTTGCTCCATAAATCCATTGGGTCCTCTTAGGAACTACCTAATATTTTCCTGGTCATCTCAACCAATCAGTTCCAAACCAGTCACTTCTTCTCAAATGTAATGACATATTAGCATTGTTCATAAGGCACTCAGCCCAATTTCCTAGTGTTATTAGGCTGATTATCCTTAGTATGATTTACCTGTTCCCAATATAAGGGCCTTTAAACTTAAATGACCATAGCCAGGTGTTAGCCATATAAATCCATGCCATAATTGAAGGAGGGTCCCTCCCAATAACTGGGAGGTTATATTCTTTGACTGAAATTTAGCTTATTACTCTGATTGAGCTTGAGTAATTTTAAACAAAATCCATATTTATGAATTCTGTTTATCTTCTTAAAGAACCAACTTTTAGTTTTTTTGATCTTTGCTATTGTTTTCTTCATTTCTATTTCATTTATTTCTGTTCTGATCTTTATGATTTCTTTCCTTTTACTGACTTTGGGTTTTCTTTGTTCTCCTTTCTCTAGTTGCTTTAGGTGTAAAGTTAGATTATTTATTTGAGATTTTTCTTGTTTCTTGAGGTGAGATTGAATTGCTATAAACTTCCCTCTAGGAACTGCTTTTGCTGTGTCCCATAGGTTTTGGGTCATTGTGTTTTCATTGACATTTGTTTCTATGTATTTTTTTAATATCCCCTTTGATTTCTTCAGTGATCTCTTGGTTATTTAGTAGCACACTGTTTAGTCTCCATGTATTTGTGTTTGTTACAGTTTTTTTCCTGTAACTGATTTCTAATCTCATAGTGTAGTGGTTGGAAAAGAAGCTTGATATGATTTCAATTTTCTTAATTTTTCCGAGGCTTGATTTGTGACCCAAGATGTGATGAGAACGTTGCATGTGCACTTGAGAAGAAAGTTTATTCTGCCACTTTCAGGTGGAATGTCCTATAAATATCAATTAAATCTATCTGGTCTATTGTGTCATTTAAAGCTTGTGTTTCCTTATTTATTTTCTGTTTGGATGATCTGTCCATTGGTGTAAGACTCATCAAGAAAAAAACGTAGAGGATACAAATCAATAAAATTAGAAATGAAAAAGGAGAAATTACAACTGACACAGCAGAAATACAAAGGATTATAAGAGACTATGACAAGCAAGTATATGCCAATAAAATGGACAACCTCGAAGAACTGAACAAATTCCTGGAATGGTACAATTTTCCAAGACTAAACCAGGAAGAATTAGAAAATATAAACAGACCTATCACAAGTAATGAATTGAAACTGTAATTTAAAATCTTCCAACAAACAAAAGTCCAGGACCAGATGGCTTCACAGGAGAATTCTATCAAACATTTAGAGAAGACCTAACACGTATCCTTCTCAAACTCTTCCAAAAATTTTTGAGAAAGGAACACTCCTAAATTCATTCTATGAAGCCATCATCACCCTGATACCAAAACTAGACAAAGATATCACAAAAAAGGAAACTTACAGACAATTATAACTGATGAACATAGACGCAAAATCCTCAACAAAACACTAGCAAACAGAATCCAACAACACATTAAAAGGATCATACACCATGATCAAGTGGGATTTGTCCAAGGAATGCAAGCATTCTTCAATACACTCAGATCAATCAATGTGATATACCATATTAAAAAATTAAGGAATAAAAACCACATGATCACCTCAATAGATGCAGAAAAAGCTTTTGACAAAATTCAACAACGATTTATGATAAAAACTCTCCAGAAAGTGGGCATAGAGAGAACCTACCTCAACATAATAAAGGCCATATATGACAAACCCACAGCTAACATCATTCTCAATGGTGAAAAACTGAAAGCATTTCCACTAAGATCAGGAACAAGGCAAGGATATCCACTCTCACCACCCTTATTCAACATAGTTTTGGAAGTCCTAGCCATGGCAATCAGAGAAGAAAAAGAAATAAAAGGAATACAAATTGAAAAAGAAGTAAAACTGTCACTCTTTGCAGATGACATAATACTATACATAGAAAATCCTACAGAGGTCACCAGAAAACTATTACAACCAATCAATGAATTTGTTAAGGTTGCAGGATGCAAAATTAATGCACAGAAATCTCTTGCATTCCTATACACTAATGACAAAAGATCAGACAGTTAAGGAAACAATCCCATTTACCATCACAACAAAAAGAATAAAATACCTAGGAATAAACCTACCTAAGGAGGCAAATACCAATACTCAGAAAACTATAAAACACTTATGAAAGAAATCAAAGAGGACATAAATAGATGGAGAAATATATCAAGTTCTCAGATTGAAAAAATCAATACTGTGAAAATGACTATAGTGCCCAAAGCAATCTACAGATTCAATGCAATCCCTGTCAAATTACCAAAGGCATTCTTCACAGAATTAGAACAAAAAATTTAACAATTTGTATGGAAACACAAAAGACCCTGAATAGCCAAAGCAATTTTGAGAAAGAAAAACAGAGCTGGAGAAATCAGGCTCCCCAGTTTCAAACTATACTACAAAGCTACAGTAATCAAGACAATATGGTACTGGCATAAAAACAGAAATATAGATCAATGGTGCAGGATAGAAAGCCCAGATATAAACCTATGCACATATGTTCACCTAATTTATGACAAAGGAGGCAAGAACACACAATGGAGAAAAGACAGCCTCTATAATAAGTGGTGCTGGGAAAGCTGGACAGCTACATGTAAAAGAATGAAATTAGAACACTCCCTAACACCATACACAGAAATAAACTCCAAATGGATTAAAGAGCTAAATGCAAGAACAGACACTATAAAACTCTTAGAGGAAAACACAGGAAAAATACTCTTTGACATAAACCACAGCAAGATCTTTTTTCACCCATCTCCTAGAGTAACCAAAATAAAAGCAAAAAATAAACAAATAGGACCTAATTAAACTTAAAAACTTTTGCACAGCAAAGGAAACCATAAACAAGATGAGAAGACAATGCTCAGAATGGGAGAAAATATTTACAAAGGAAGCAACAGACAAAGGATTAATCTCCAAAATATATAAAAAGCTCATGGAGCTCAATATCAAAAAAAAACAATTAAAAAATGGGTGGAAGACCTAAACAGACATTTCACCAAAGAAGACATACAGATGGCCAAGAGACACATGAAAGGATGATCAATATCACTAATCATTAGAGAAATGCAAATCAAAACTACAATGAAGTATCACCTCACACCAGTCAGAATGGCCATCATCAAAACTCTACAAACAATAAATGCTGGAGAGGGTGTGGAGAAAAGGGACCACCTCGCACTTTTGATGGGAATATAAACTGATACAGCCACTGTGGAAAACAGTATGGATGTTCCTCAAAAATCTAAAAAATAGAACCACCATCATCAAAAAATCTACAAACAATAAATTCTGGAGAGGGGATGAAGAAAAGGGAACACTTTTGCACTGTTGGTGGGAATTTAAATTGATAAAGCCACTATGGGGAATAGTGTGGCGATTCCTTAAATACTAAATATGAAACTACAATATGACCCAGCAATCCCACTACTGGGCATATACCCTGAGAAAACCATAATTCAAAAAGAGTCATGTACCCCAATGTTCACTGCAGCACTATTTACAATAGCCAGGACATGGAAACAACCTAAGTGTCCAACGACAGATGAATGGATAAAGAAGATGTAGTACATATATACAATGGAATATTACTCAGCCATAAAAAGGAACATAATTGGGTCACTTATAGAGATGTGGATGGACCTAGAGTCTGTCACACAGAGTGAAGTAAGCCAGAAAGAGAAAAGCAAATATTGTATATTAATGCATATATGTGGAATCTAGAAAAAT
>RJWK010048731.1:0-16843 GCA_004363435.1 Platanista minor
AACTACAAGGAGGCACCACCTCACACCAGTCAGAATGGCCATCATCAAAAAATCTACAAACAATAAATGCTGGAGAGGGTGTGGAGAAAAGGGAGCCCTCTTGCACTGCTGGTGGGAATGTAAATTGATACAGCCACTGTGGAGAACGGTAAGGAGGTTCCTTAAAAAACTAAAAATAGAACTACCATATGACCCAGCAATCCCACTCCTGGGCATATACCCTGAGAAAATCATAATTCAAAAAGAGTCATGTACCACAATGTTCATTGCAGCTCTATTTAAAATAGCCAGGACACAGAAGCAACCTAAGTGTCCATCAACACTTATGAATGGATAAAGAAGATGTGGCACATATATACAATGGAATATTACTCAGCCATAAAAAGAAACGAAACTGAGTTATTTGTAGTAAGGTGGACGGACCTAGAGTCTGTCATACAGAGTCAAGTTAAGTCAGAAAGAGAAAAATAAATAACGTATGCTAACACATATATATGGAATTTTAAAAAAAAAACAAAAAGGTTCTAAGGAACCTAGGGGCGGGAAAGGAATAAAGATGAAGATGTAGAGAATGGACTTGAGGACACAGGGAGGGGGAAGGGTAAGCTGGGATGAAGTGAGAGAGTGTCATGGACATATATACACTACCAAATGTAAAACAGATAGCTAGTGGGAAGTAGCTGCATAGCACAGGGAGATCAGCTCAGGGCTTTGTGACCACCTAGAGGGGTGAGATAGGGAGGGTGGGAGGGAGACGCAAGAGGGAGGAGATATGGGGATATATGTATACGTATAGCTGATTCACCTTGTTATACAGCAGCAACTAACACATCACTGTAAAGCAATTATACTCCAATAAAGATGTTATAAAAATGATACAAATGAACTTATTTACAAAACAGAAACAGACTCACAGACTTGGAGAATGAATTTATGGTTACCAGTGGGGAGGGTAGGGGGAAGAGATAGATAGGAGTTTGGGATTCACATGTACACATTCTTATATTTAAAATAAAATGCCTTTCCATGAAAAAAAAAACAGAACAATTGGCAGAGATGGAAAAAATAAAAAAATAAAAATAAATAAATTTTGGCAAAAATGATCAATGGTGATGACATACTCTTTTTTTTTTTTTTTTTTTTTTTTTTTTTTGCAGTACGCGGGCCTCTCACTGCTGTGGCCTCTCCCGTTGCGGAGCACAGGCTCCGGACGCGCAGGCTCAGTGGCCATGGCTCACGGGCCCAGCCGCTCTGCGGCATGTGGGATCTTCCCGGACCAGGGCACGAACCCGTGTCCCCTGCATCGGCAGGCGGACTCTCAACCACTGCGCCACCAGGGAAGCCCGACATACTCTTTTACTAAGTCTCACCTTAATATTTTAATGTACTTACTATAATATTGTGACTTTAGCTTTAATTCATATGTACCTGATATATCTATTTCCATCTCATTACACTCAAATTTTTTGAGCTACTGTGCTTCAGGTAGGATGTCTGTAAACAGTATAGTTGGAGCTCATATTTTTATGCAATCTTTCAATCTTTGTCTTCAAACTGAAGAGTTTAGTTCATTTACCTTTATTGTGGTTAAATATATATTTGGACCTATTTCAATTGTTTTATTTTTTGTTGTTGTTTTCTGTTGGCCATACTTCTTCCTTGGTACTTTTTTTCCTTCTCTCCTTCTATCTATTGAATTGATTGAATTTTCTTTATTCCCCTCCACTGGTTTTTATGTTATTCTATTTCTACAGAGGTCATCCCCAAATTTGTATACCAACCAAAATCTAAAGAATATCATTATCTCTATCTTTCTCTAAAGTCATACAAGGACTGTGGAAGATATTATTTCCACTTCCTCTTCACCCATGCCATTATGGTGCAATAGCTAAGTTCTAAATTACTTTTTACAGACACTCATCAAAAATTGTTACTATTACTGTTGTTGCTGTTGTTTTAACAGTGCTTATTTAGATTTCCCATTATCTTTACCAGTTTCTTTGCTCATTGTTTTTCCTTGCAACCTACACTTTTTTCTTGGTTCAATTCTCTTCTTGTTCAAGTATATCTTTTAGTAGTTCTTTCTGCAAGGTTAATTAGCCCAGTCTTGTTTGTCTGTTGTATCTTGTTTATCTTTTTAATTTACCCTCAGTTTTGAGTTCTCCCTTAGCAAGTGCAGAATTTGGGGTTGAGGATTTTGCTCAGCATTTTGAAAATCACATTCTGCTGGTATACAGCATCTACTATTGCTGAGAGGAGGTTAGCTGGCTGTGAGATAGTGGTTATGTTGCAAGTAATGTTATCCCCACCCCCTTAACATTTGATTGGCTGCGTTCTCATCAGGGTGAGTCTCAGTGTGGATTTGTTTTTAGTTACCCTGTCCAAGACTTCAGAATTTTCCTTTAGTCTGAACTGCCATCTCCTGTATGCTGGGTGACTTCACCCCTGCTATCTTCAAGCTCAGTCATTTTTTTCTTCATCTATATTTAGTTCATTCTTACACCAGGCATTAAAAAAAGTTTTTTGTTTTTGTTTTTCTCAGATTTATACTTGCACATAGTTTTAAGTATCAAATAGTTTTTTTAAATTTATTTATTTATTTATTTATTTATTTATTTTTGCACTACACGGGCCTCTCACTGTTGTGGCCTCTCCCATTGCAGAGCACAGGCTCCGGACGCGCAGGCTCAGCGGCCATGGCTCACGGGCCCAGCCGCTCTGCAGCATGTGGGATCTTCCCGGACCGGGGCACGAAACCGTGTCCCCTGCATCGGTAGGCGGACTCTCAACCACTGAGCCACCAGGGAAGCCCGATTTATTTTCATTTTTTACATTTTTTGCTGCATTGGGTCTTTGTTGCTGCACGTGGGCTTTCTCTAGTTGTGGTGAGTGGGGGCTACTCTTCGTTGTGGTGCACCGGCTTCTCATTGCGGTGGCTTCTCTTGTTGCGGAGCATGGGCTTTAAGCACACAGGCTCAGTAGTTGTGGCACACGGGCTTAGTTGCTCCACGGCATGTGGGATTTTCCCGGACCAGGGCTTGAACCCATGTCCCCTGCACTGGCAGGCGTATTCCTAACCACTGCGCCACCAGGGAAGCCCCTATCAAATAGTTTCATAAGACTTGTTATGCAAAACTTCCTTCCGAACTCCTCCTCCCATTTCCTCCTCCCTAGAGATAACCACTCTAAGCTCTTTCATTTATTTAAGGAAAAGAAGGCTTTACCTCCACGTTCACAATAACATGACTGTATCACATGACATTTCAGTTCCAGGCAGTACCTATTTATTCCCCATGAGGGAGGATGAGCGTCAGCTCATCTGTCCCTGCACCCTTGTGCATCCTTCTGAATTAGTTTGTTAGTGGGTTCCTTCTGTTCATTTTTCCTGTTTTCTCTTCCCGATATTTCTCTTGTTAAGATGTTGGACTGACTAAACTGATCCTTTATTTATCTTGTTTCTTCCTCTTCTTCTATTTACCATCACCACTTTTTCCTTCTCCTTTCCAGGAGATTTTCTCAACTTTACCTTTTACTTTGAAGACTGATATGATTGGACATAATTCAGGGTACCCCTGATTCAATATCTTAAGTCCTTCTTCTTGGGCTGCTCAGATTTCCCAGAAAAATGCTTTTTTCAAACTACTGCCTGCAGCGTGAAGGCCTGGCTGCTAGGATTCTGGAAACCCAGTGAGGTAGGAGGTCTGGGAGTCATGTGTCCAGTATGCATACATTTATCTAATTCACACACACACACACACACACACACACACACCCAAGACTTTGCTGGTCTGACTACTACTAATTCTTCAAAACAGATCCAGCAGCACATCCTCTGGGAAATTCTCCATGATCTCCCCAGTAGACATTCAGACTGAGCTAGCTTCCGGAACCCAGACTTTCCCTCTATCTTTGCAGGTATCCCCCTGCCTCTGTAATTGCCTAATTAGACATCTGTTCTCCTCCAGAACCAGCTCTATCCATTTACTTGGTGCAGTTACTAGCATGTAATAAACTCGAGAGATTCATGAGTTATTAATTAATTCCAGAGTCAGCCCAGTTAAGGGAGCTGCTCATACACGCAGGAGCCAAATGGGAGCTGGGAAAGCACTTCAAGTACGCTCCACTGTCACAGGTCTTTGTCATCAACATTAGTCCTACCCCTAGCTGTGAGACTCCCCAACAAAATAGGGCATCCCAGATAAGCTTTTCCCCTTGGCTGTCTGGTATTCCTTATCATATTTGTACATGTATATCAAGGAAAGCATTCAACCTACTTCTTAGGAGTATAATGAAATATCTCTGAAAATAACCACTACTGCTTTAAAATATGAAGGTTTCAGATACATGCAAAAATCAAACTATATTGTTACTAAGGAAAACTGAGGTATAAGGAAAACAGGCAAGAAATAGCTGCTGGACATAAGAGTACATGTTGTTGACTTATTTAGAAGTGTTGAAGAGGTGATAACAAGCTATGAGCAGGTGTCTGTGATAACAAGCCATGAGCAGGTGTCACAGATAACAACCTTATCTGTGACAGGCAGAATCTTTGAGAATCTGCATAAATCTTCCAGTGAGCAAAGGGGAAATAACCAAACCATCTGACGAAGACTGACACTTCAAATGAATGAAGTCAATGTTTTACACAGTTGTAGAATTTTAAAGTCAGAATATCGGTTAGTCCAGTCTCCTCGTCAAGGTGTGGATGCTATCTGTGACTGTCCCTACAGAGGGCCATTTGGGTTCAGAGAAATCCCCCAAAGCTGATGCCCTGGCACCGTTCCTGGACCCCGTAACTGACAGGTAGGTTTCAGTACTTCTCAGTCACACTGTGACCCACCCTAACTTTATCCACTGTGCCTACTTTTGAGTATCACAGAAGTCTACACAACAGACACAAGCTAGATGCTCTACAAATACTTTTGACTCTTCAGAACAACCCTATGAGTAAAGGATGGTGTCTATTTCAAAGATGGAGGAACTGAGTCACCAGAAGTTGTGGGTGTCACTAAGGACTCACAGCCATTAAGCGCAGAGGAGACAATAATGGAGAGGCAGTGTCATGTGCTATTCATGAACTTGGACTGCACGTAACTCTGCATCTAAATCCTAGTTCTACCACTCCCTAGCTATGTGACCTTAGGAAAGTTGCTCAGCCTCTCTGACCCCACTTCATAAGGTGTTTTGTTATGAGGATTAAATGAGCTAATATGTGTAAAGCATTTGGAGCAGTGCCTGGTACTTGGCTCCATAGACGTGTCTGTTAAATATGTAAAAGGGTGGCAGAATTATGAATCAAATCCAGGTTTATCTGGTTCCAATGTATACACTCTTAACCAAGACTCTTCAGCATGTTAATCTCTCAAGTGTTGGAAGGCAGCTACTACACCCCTGAAGTTTTTCTCTTCTCCATATACTCTTCTCTCCTCAGTGACCCTTAATATTACCTGGTTGCCAGAATTCTTTCCATCCTCTGGCTTTTGACCTAACTGAAAAAGAGTCGGACCCAAAACTGCTTCCATACTTCAGGAGATAACAGTAATCTTGAAAGAGTTGGACCCAAAACTGCTTCCATACTTCAGGAGATAGATAACAGTAATCTCCCTAGATTTGAGCAAAGTTGTTCTTCTCAGCATCACCTGGGATCTTGCTCAAGAGGTAACCTCTCCAGCTCCAATCCAGACCAGCTAAATCAGAAACTCTTGGGATGGGCCCAGCAATCTGGATGTCAACAAGCCCTCCAGGTGACAATGATGCAGCTCAAGTTTGAGAGCCATTGTTTTCATGGAACTTATGGCCACAGTGGAAGTTGAGACATCACACTGCTTCTCGGCTCATACTAAATTGACGATTAATGGTCTCCTAGAATCTGGGCCTCAAACATGTATCTAATGTAGTGTTGTCGTTTTAAATCCTCCTTTAGGCCTTCTTGATTTGGACCCACCGCTCCAGGCCCTCAAGGTCTCCAAATCCACGTTCTGTGGTGGTGCATATTGGTTCCCCCCCTCCAACCCTGTGACCCGTGAACACTGGCTAAGCACATCATTCGTGTCTCTGTGGTGTCACCCTCAGCCTCCACCCAGAGCTGGGGCAGAAACCAGAGGTCCCTGGCAGACTTCCTCCTCCTGCCTGACATTAATCCATGAGAACATCCCGTGCCTATGGCTGTTCAACTTGTGAAATTTCCTATTATCAGCCTGCATATCTCCACTTTGTCCAAGAGGAAACCATGAGAGACTAGCTTTGCTTTAAAACCATGAATAAAAGCTAAAAGAAAATCCCTAATGAGCGCAGCTTTGGATATTCTTCTTAAGTTTACATTTTGTCTCTTCCTCCTTCTCCCCCAACCAGGAGAAAGTGGCCTGGAAGCAGGCATACCTCAAAACTTTCATGTTAAACTCAGAGCTCTGCTTTCAGTTTCTTTTAATTTTACACTAATAACTTGTTTTCCAGGTATTCCCTCTCTTTACTGTAGTCCTACATGGCAGACTTTTCTTTTTTTTTTAACATTTTTATATACTTGGAAATTGAAACTCAGGGAAGTTAAGCAACTTTGCCTAATGTCATATCAGCTAGTTTAGCGGGGACACCCATATTTATATTCAGATCTGTCCAAGGTTCATACCTCACCTGCTGTGTTATATTAACACTATTGTGGCTGAAAATGGCAGGAAAATTAAAGAAGATGCACATATGATTTTCAAGATCCTCTTAACCCACCCTTTATTCCAGAGAATACTAAATTCAATTAATGATGGTCAAAACAACACACATCACAGCCACCGGAAAGGTAACATCTTAAAACATCTACAGGGATCTAGCACTTGGTTCCTTTCTACAAGAATCCTCTAAGGTATGAAGACATATCTGGCCACCGTTCATTTCTTCCTGAAGAATACCAGCCCCTACAAAGGAAAGACAACTGTGCAAGGGGCTAGAACACAAAGCCACATGTTGCCTACTGCTCTCTCTGCCAGCCCTCACAAAGTCAAGTGCTGGACTTGTTGAAGAAAGTGATTCATCTCTCCATGGAAAAAATGCCAACACCAACTGTACAATAGACTTCTTTCTTCATATCCTTAATTCCTGAGGATCTTATAGTCACTTCATGTAATGTAAGCGATTATGAGCTTCCAGGTTTGGTAGACAGTTTAATAACAATGGAAGGAAACACTACTCAGGTCTTCTCACAGGCAGATTTCAAGGGAGTCCAACCACACTGATCGACAAAGACTCAGTTTTACTTGATGAAATAAGAAACACAGGCTCTGTTGACCTTCCAACTTCAATTTTTCACTGTCGTGCCCTCCTTCCCAAATTTTCTATCCTCCTAGCTTGGTAGACCCAACAGAAGCTCGGCTGTGATCCCCCATCTGCCTTATCTTCTCATATACAATCTAGTTCCTTCCTGTTCTCCATGTCAAGGGGCTGGCCAAAGCTTCCTGAGAGGATGGGTATTGTAGTTGAGAAATAAAGTAGACCATGAAGTCCAAATGATAAATTACACAAATAAACACAATTTTGCCATTTTAAAATATGACAGAGGGACTTCCCTGGTGGTCCAGTGGTAAAGAATCCGCCTTCCAATGCAGGGGACGTGGGTTCCATCCCTGGTCGGGGAACTAAGATCCCACATGCCTTGGGACAACTAAGCCCACATGACACAACTACTAAGCCCGCGCGCTTCAACTGGAGAGCCCGCATGCTGCAAACTACACAGCCCACACGCTCTGAAGCCCGCGTGCCACAACTAGGGTGAGAAAACCTCCTCGCCACAACTAGAGAGAAGCCCGCATACAACAAAGAAGAGCCTGTGCGTCACAACGAAAGATCCTGTGTGCCGCAACTAAGACCCGACGCAGCCAAAAATAATAAATATTTAAAAAATTAAAAATATATAATAGAAAATATTGTCTTCAATTTTATTTTGAGAACCGATCATGTTCTTGAAAGAGTTCCAACAATTGTGATATTTCAATTTTTAAAGTATCAGTAATGCAGTATTTATACATCTGAGTCTCAGGACTCAGAAAACAATAAAAAAGTTCATTGCGTGCTTTGTTTTGTGATATTACACTAAACTTGCCGATCTGGAAACACTCTTACGTAGTCC
Organism: Platanista minor; assembly: GCA_004363435.1. Taxonomy (NCBI): domain Eukaryota; kingdom Metazoa; phylum Chordata; class Mammalia; order Artiodactyla; family Platanistidae; genus Platanista; species Platanista minor. The sequence goes on from RJWK010048731.1 coordinate 8,114, forward strand.
TTGACTTACAAATGAATTTTCTGATTTACTATTGAATAGAAAGTAAACAAGTCTTCAGAACAAGCCCAGTTTCACTTCAAAGGCACAAAACTAAAACCAAAGGCAACATAATGGGACCAAGTCTTGAAGATTTAATCCTCCTTAGGTATGGACACAGGATAAGAAAATACCTGACACCCAGGCCACCACTGGTAATTGTTATTTCATAGCAAACACTACTACTCAATCATAGCACTACTGCCGAGCTCAAACACAACAGCCAACAAAACCTACTTGAGTTGGCACAAAACTATTTGACTGCCTAAGCTCTATGATAGACCTACTAGAATTTGTAGCATTAATGGCTACTCTTATGATTCAGGTTTCTTATGTGGAAAAGGAAAAGCTACAGTAATTCAAGCACACAATGCTTCCAGCAAAGATTCTGTCTTTTGATACTTCATAAAAAAAAAAAATCTCAGATTTTTTGGATGGAACCAAGGACTGTGCAGACCATGCATACTATGTATAGCTGACTGTGGAACTGTAGGTATAGGGAGGGGTTCAAGCCTCAGACATTTACAGATGGGCACAGTTGATTCAATGGGGTGGAGTCATATCAGATCGGTGCACGCTGAAACATGTACTTTTCTTACTAATTTGAAAAGTGTATATATGAAATCTGTCCAAAATGCTATAGATAGAAGAATGACTTAATACAATGAACAGTACTTTTCAATTGAATGAACATAACATCTATGATAAATCACAAAGGAAAACCACTCCACTAATATGTGGTTTTCTACAGCTAATGTTCCAAAAACAAAATGTTCTTTTGGCATGGACCTCAAAATTTGTCATGTTCTCATTAGTCTTGAGGGCAACAGTGCTACTTTACACAATTGTAACCATCATGCAACAAGAAGTGAGAGCCTGAAATATTGGATTTTTTTTCAAACAAGCAAAATAATTGCTAAAAATACTTTATGACAAATATGAATAACTACAAGTTGATATTATTCAAATTCATGTTTTATTTGTTTAAGTAAAAACACAACTTACAGAAAAAAAATCAAACCACAATATTGAGGAATTGCAATTTATTCCATTTAGAAATAAATAAACATAAGAAGTTGTTATAACATGCTACCATTTATAATATCTCCAATATCCTTTCTCATATTGGTTTCAAATGATATATTTAATAAATAGTCAACATATGTTCAAAATACATATGTTCATATATACTCAAATTATATAATTTGAACACATATACATAAATATATATTCTCAAAGAGCTGTGCACTAGCAAAACGTTTTGGAACGAACAAACAGGATGGTTTTAAAAAATGAGCCAAACCCCCTTACACCTAGTTAGAGAGGGAACACTAGTTTTCTCACCTTTTACAACATGTAAAGTTATTTTTTAAATGTCCCCCCAAACACAGCACTCTTAAAGAATATGGACACCATCATGATTTTTTCAATTTTAATGAAGCAAAGCGTCTATAGCGTTGACAGACATGTTACAGAAGAAAACAAAACATTTTCAACTGTTCCTTCAAAGCATATTTGAAATCCTGTTTCATGGAATACTGCTTTAGTTAGCTCCCTGGCAACCTTCTAAGGTGCCAATCGGGTACACAATCATTCCAGCAAAGTCGGAGGCCCTGTGGCTGAGGAAGAAGGTGGGAAGGGGCCTGAAAGGACGGAGGGAAGCTCAGGACCAGCTCTGGAGGGAAGCTCAGGACCAGCTCTGCAGGGCAGAGGCACTCTCATGGACACGGATCCTGGCGCGAATCCTGTCTTGAGAGATTGAAAGCCCTGCCCTGTAACCGTGTCTCATCCTGGCATTAGCACCCTCTTTCACAGTGCCCAGCTGAGGCCCCAGGACTAGTTCTCTCCCACACGTGGTGAAATCCGACTCTCAAGGTCTCTGGGCCTCAGCTTCACACAGGCGGGTGCTCAAAGAGTGACATGGTTGCCTTCCAGCTCCCAGGTGTTTAATATCTTCAGAAGGATTAATGCTACAAATTCGGACAAGAATGCTCTGGAAAGCTTCATTACCCCCATCTCTTGTACACTCACGGAGCTTTGTGGCTTTCCCCAAAATCCACTGTATTTTTATATGATAGCAATCAACAATCTGAAAATGAAATTAAGGAAACAATTCCACGGACAATGAGATTTTTAATTTTTTTTTCAGTCTCTCTGATGGAAGCTGTCAACCCCTAAAACAATAAGTTAAAAGTAAAAACTGGCTTTTCAAAATCTGCAAAGCTAAATGAGTGTTGAAGAAAGGGAAATGATTAAACTTCCAGATCATTTTTCGTTAAGTGTGTAGCATTCACACTTCTGAAGACATTAAACTTTAAAACAGCAGTACCACTTTTGGGATACCCTGGACTTCTCATAACCTGGGGAACTTCTTTTGGGTTCAAAATTATCATTTCCTTCCAGTTAATGGACGTCCTTCCATCAGCCTACAGCTGTATTTTCTTGATTTAAAATGAGCTTTTCTTTAAAGGTGTCTTTTTCAAGATTTTGAGGTATTCTCTGATAGACAGTTGTTTTTTGAAATTGAGGGTGAAATGTAAATGCTTATTGTCATTAACGTGCAATTGAGATCATTTTAACATTCATATATGCTATTTAGACATTTTACTAGTTCAGGAATCTGGTTTAGGGAATAGAGGCTCATCATCTCTGGGGAGAGTTAAGGGGCCACACTTCATCAAATGCATATGTTTGGGGTTTTATTTTTTTAAAACACTGATCTGCATATATATAAAGAGATACATTCATTTTGGGGGGGTTTTGTTTGTTTGTTTGCCTGTTTGTTTTTTACCATAACCTCAGCCAGAATTCTATTTTGTTATTATGACCCAGGACATACATATAAAGGTGGGGTGTCTGGGTGTGTGCATGTTACCTGCATTTTTTAAATGAAATAAAATGCTTCTAAAACATGTGATTTACTCTAATACCTTCTGTTCTAGTCTTTCTTACCCAAAACTTTTGTTGATGTGACTCATTACGTTGACTCACGGCCCACTAACGTGCTGATTACCAAGTCTGAAAAACAATAACCTGGGTATAACGGGTTAGTCAATACCCACCAGGGTTACCCCGTTAACTCTTTTGTATGCTTGGACTGCATATTTTTTACTTGAGGAGATGAAAGTAGAACAAAAGCTCAGCTCCCACTGCGGTGAACCCTTGGGGATCTTGGTGAAATGCAGAGTCTGGCTGGGCAGGGCTGGGGCACGAGATTCTGCCTTTACCACCAGGCGGTCTTGGGGCAGCAGGCTGAGAAGTGCGGGTGCAGAGGAGCAGGGCCGCGTGGGACACACTCCCACCGCACAGCCGTGCAGCCGTGCCCGGGGCACAACCCCAGCATCCCCACAGGCTGTACTCACTGCAAAGGAGGCATCCTCGTGCCTTCATCATCCTGCCCTTTGTGATTTGCACCGTTTCCTTTCTCCATAACCAAGCCTCAGCCAAAACAGGCAGGGGCAAGGCCACCCTCTCTGGGATTGCTTGAAGCCCCTTTGGATGGGATTACCCCAAAATGTGGACAACTACTTTGTTTGTCTCAACAAAGCAGGAACAGCAAAGATGATGCCGGCAAACAGGAGTGTGAAAGATCTACTAACACTTTGTTTCAGGCACCGGTTAAACTGTGAAACCTGCTTATCAAGGTGGACCGCGCTCAAAACATACTTCTGAACGTGACAGAGGTAAATCCTGTAGTTCAAAGCAGGATTTCATAATTCTAAGCCATGGAGTTAGAATTCGCACACGAGGAAACACTGACAGTAATTGTAACTGTTCCTGGTACGATACTGGCTTTCCGCACTTCCGGCCACCGGAATCCGGGATATACATGTATTGATATGATAAAATGAAAACAGTCTTGATTTTGGTGAGGCTGTCCTTTGTGTAATCATTTTGTGGACCCGTCTGGAGGGACAAGGGAATGGGCTCACCACTGCACCCGAGCGTGGACCTCGCACATAGTTGGTACTGGATACGGGTTTGATAAAAGAATGAACGAACAAAGTTTTTTGACTGTGACATCTCACGTTATTAGCTGATTTCCCATTATAGTGTTTGCTTCACTGAACTGAGCAGGAAGCTTTAAAAGGGAGGAAGAAATGAAAAGTGGCATCTTCCAAACTGCAGCTGTTCACCACGCAGATGGGGAGAAGCGAGGGGAAGGGAGGAAAAAGAGACAGACAGACAGACAGACCCACAGACCAGGGCACTGATTCCTGACTCCTGATTCCTGGTGGGAATAGGGCAGGTGGGAGAGGAGGCAGATTTGGGGATGCCTCTCCCACCGGCCATGAATAATGGCGGGTAAGTGTAATTGGCGAGGAGCCTGGGGGAGGGAAGCACGGGGACTTGGAACTGAGGTCTAAGGCAGTGGTTTTCAATGGGGACAATTATGCCTCCCAGGGGACAATTGGCAATCACCGTCTGGAGACATTTTTTCACTGTCATAACTCCGGGGTGGAACACTAATGGCCTCTAGTGGGTAGAGGGTAGGGAGGCTGCTAAACATTCTGCAACGCCCATGGCATCCCCCACAGCCAAGAATTATGTGCCCCCAAATATCAATAGCACCCAGGTTGAGAAACCATGTTCCAGGGGTACAAAAGGGGGAAAAAAAAAAAAAGCCTGGTAGAGGCAAAAGCAGAAGCTATTAGGAAAAAGAACGTGCTCGCCAGGACCACTAGGCTATCTTGGGCAACGAGCGAGGTCTTAGACAGAAGGGAGACAGTGTGGGAGAGAGATGAGGCTAAGGAAACGGAGTTGGGCATCTGGTCGTGCCTCCTGTGTTCACTGGATCCCTCTCTAGTCAACCCTGAACCAGTTGCTTGTGGGCTCAGCTCCACTGCTCCCGCTAAAGGCAGTCTGTGCCTTGTGAGTACCAAGCAGAAGTCCAAAAGAGGCCAGAGATCCTTGGGTGGAAATGAGCACTACAGGCTGCCCTCCAGGGTTATATGCCACTGACAAGGAAGGCTTACGTGCAGCAGATGATGCTGGTGCCCTCACCCCTCTCCCCATGGGCTCCACTTCAAGGCCCACGAGCTTGTCTTCCAGCTGCCAAAAACTGCATTCCTTTGCCTCAAGGTATGCTGTTGGCTGCCCAAGTGGCGGTCCTGAAATGCCAGGAGATCAATCGCCTCTGTGGGCAGTCCTCAACAGATGCCTGACAGGTTTTGGTAAAGAAGTAGGTGCTCCCTTGCCTCTCGGGAGGGTTAACTGTGAGACGTGATCCACGCGGTCTCCCAGGGCTCCCCAGCGTGCCCACAGTGGTAACTGGTTTGATAATGCCCCCTTATTAACTGCTCTCCCCGTTCTGGCCCCCTTCCCCACTCTCCTGGGGGTGTTTTCTTTACCCTCCCCCTAAAATGACTTGCACTTCAATTCTCATCTCAGGGTCTGCTTCTGGGGAACCCAAACTCTAATGGCAAGTCTTCTGAAGAGAGACTAGGCTGGCGGCCACTTGAGCCCCAGGTTCCTCAGATGTGAGAACTCTCTGGGTCCACAGCAGCCCTCTAGCAGAGGGGTCGGTCTTCCCATCCCCAAGTCCTAAGCACAGAATCATTGGGATCCTCTGAGCCACAGGCTCTAGACCTACTTCTTTCAGACCATCTGAAACCCAACTCCAGGCACCTTCCTCTCTCTCCCATTGAGGGCACAGGCAAAGCCACATCTTTTGCTCAAGGCTGGCATGGAATGCAAGCACGGTCCCTATGAGTCTCAAATGCCCCTGAAGTCAAAATTCTGCAAGAACTCAAATAAGTAACACTTGACTCCGAGAAAGGGGTCTTACTCTAGTGCCAGGAAGAGCCAAAGATGAAAACAACGGCAGCCGTGGTTCAGATGAACTTTAATGAATTACCAGTGGGGATTGAAAACCACGGAATAGCAAAATGAAACAGCTATTTCAAAACCTTGCTAGACAAAGAAGAGAAGTGAACTATAAACCCCCTCAGGGCGATGTTAAATCACTCATCTTCCCTGTAGTGGGAATTCTGAGATGTTAAAAATCTCAAGAAAATGCTCAGAGCTTGAGGGATGCCACGGCGGCAATGTGTGCAAGGGGCTCCCCACACCAGCAACAGGTCTGTAAACAGCGATGCAGCTGACACTTTCCAACGGCCTCAGAACACGGCCCTGCAGAAACGTGAAGCCATCGCCTGAGGAAGTCCCGCTGTCACACAGGATGGGAATCAGGCGCCGAGAGCTTAGGGTCTATTCACTGGAAGCCATTCTTAAGGACGTTTCTTTACAAATCCTCAGAAGCCTCTCTTCTTAACTTGTGGATGTTCGCTGGGTTTCATCTTTGCCAAGAACATCCACTTTGGGGCCCCGATTTCTTGCCAACTTAGGTGAGGGGATGGGAAGATCTTCTATCTTAGCTCTGATGTGTGGAGAGTTTTTTTTGTTTTGTTTTTTGTTTTGTTTTTTTTAAGGGAAAAGAACAGCAGAGCTTTTCTGCCGGACAACCTATTCCCTTATTTATAATGCAGGACAGCAGCGCCTTGTAAGTGTATATTCTGGTTCATCTGAGGACACACGGTTGTTCATTTTAAAATTAGATTCATCCTAATTATACGAAAACAGCCTGCATGTGGTTAGTCAAAACAGCAGGAAAGCATTACTCAGCACCTACGTACTGGGCCTGCCTTCTAGACTCCACTAAACTTGTTCAACACACAGCCCCTGCCCTCTTGGAACTTCAAATCCAGCAGAGAAATATCCATCTCACTGACCAATATGAGGTTTGGACACTGAGCAGTGAAGAAATGCATACAGTAAGTGACTAAACATGTAATATTACCTTTGGACAAAGGGGTGAGGGAAACTATCATTAAAGGGGCATGCTGCAGCAGGGCAGAAGCGGAGATACTTTGGATCTCCATCCTAATGAATCATGTCAGGACTGGGGGAGCTCCCTGAATGAAGGATATTAGGATGCCGTGTTGAAAACAGAAGCAGGAAAAAATAGGTATTAAACCGTAAGGGACAGAAGTTTGACTGTGGACAGTAGAACAGCATCAGAGCAAGAGACAGGAGTAGACGTTATGAAAAAAGGCAGGAAGGTGGTCGGCTTCAGCATCACATTCAATCCAAGTGGGAGAGCCAACTCTGTGTTCAAGAGGCTGCAGTCCTGGGCAGGTAACCAAACATTTATTCTCCTTTATTTTTTAAAAATTTTAATTGGATTATAGTTGATTTACCATGTTGTGTTAGTTTCAGGTGTACAGCAAAGTGAATCAGTTATACATATACACATACCCACTCTTTTTTAGATTCTCTTCCCATGTAGGTCATTACAGAGTATTAAGTAGAGTTCCCCGTGCTCTACAGCAGGTCCTTGTTGATTATCTGTTTTATATATAGTAGCATGTGTATGTTAATTCCAAGCTCCTGATTTATCCCTCGCCACCATGTTTCTTCTTTGGTAACCATAACTTTCTTTTCTACATCTGAGACTCTATTTCTGTTTTGTAAATAGGTTCATATGATATCGCCTATATGTGGAATCTTTACAAATGGTACAGATAAAACTATTTACATCTATTATTCTTATATTCCACAGACCCTGAGGGTTCCCTGAGTTCAACGATTGACCATGGAACATATCTCTTGAGGATGAAAAATGCCAGGACATCTATAAAAAGGAGATTGTTACCAGTAAACACATCCTAACAATTTAAAACTGAAAAAAAGAATAACTAATGATACAAAATGATCAAGGAAATTTGCAGGTTGACTTCCAGGTCTCTCTCTTTGATTTCCTCCTCCCTTTTGGACAATCAAGCTCCGTACTTCCAGGGTGAAGTCTGACTGAACACAATCAATTTTACAACTTTTGCAATAATAAGATGATGATAAAATTGTTTCCCATGTACTGGGCACTCCCCAGGCACTATGGATGGGCTCAGCAGTCCATAAACTTGATTCCACTCAATCTCCTCTATGATTCCGTCAAGTAAGTACCAATATTATTTCACTGCACAGATGAGGTGACTGAAGTTCAAGTGGTTAAGTCACTTGCCAGAGAGACCACGAGCTAGAAGGGGACAAAGCCAGGCATCCAACTCAGCACCTGTAGGGACGTCCACCACCCACCCGTAACTCCTGATCTCTCTCCAGTGCCCCAGCTCTCAACCAGTCCAGGACCCAGGACCCTCAGTTTCCACCCTCCCCACAACACACTTGGCCTCTAAGGGAAGGGGGGGAAGGTGTCTCTCCTCCCTGCTCTGTGACAGGACTTTAAAATAGGACATGACTGGTGCCCACACTGCAGGTTACTCTGAGCCCCAGGGATCCCAGTGATGAGCCAGGAACAAGTTGGGGATTACTGAGCAAATGATTTCTTCTTTATTATGGAATACCAAGAATTAGCTGGATTCAAAAAGATACATGCATCCCAATGTTCACAGCAGCACTATTCACAGTAGCCAGGACATGGAAGCAACCTAAGTGTCCATCGACAGAGGAACGGATAAAGAAGATGTGGTACATATATGCAGTGGAATGTTACTCAGCCATAAAAAAGAACAAAATAATGCCATCTGCAGCAACATGGATGCAACTAGAGATTATCATATTAAGTGTAATAAGTCAGAAAGAGAAAGACAAATATCATATGATATCGCTTATATGTGGAATCTAAAATATGACACAAATGAACCTATCTACAAAACAGAAACAGACTCACAGACATAG
>RJWK010048732.1:0-16846 GCA_004363435.1 Platanista minor
TTTTTTTTTTTTTTTTTTGCGGTACGCGGGCCTTTCAATGTTGTGGCCTCTCCCATTGCGGAGCACAGGCTCCAGACGCGCAGGCTCAGCGGCCATGGCTCACGGGCCCAGCCGCTCCGCGGCATGTGGGATCCTCCCGGACCGGGGCACGAACCCGTGTCCCCTGCATCTGCAGGCAGACTCTCAACCACTGCACCACCAGGGAAGCCCGATTTGCTAAGATTTGCTACATGGACCCAGGAAAAGAGTCTAAGGAAAGGATGGGTTTGGACCGGTAATAGCTATCCTTTCTGCTGCTTAGAAAAAGCCTATTTGAGAATGACGTCAATATGTGGAAAGATTAAGAGCTCAGAGATAGAAAGAGATACAATTCTGACCATATACCCATATCTTGACTCCGTGTAAACAAAAACTGCATTTGCCTTTGACACTTTGGAACTTACAGTTTGGAATGATTGGGAGGCATATCAGGAGATGTTTCAGTTGTGTGTATTTAGTTGTGTGGACTATAAATTCCATTTTTACTTCTGTTAATTTAGATTAGGTGTTCGTTACTTGTAACCTCATGACCCTACAACCTCCAGACTCACAATGGATACTCATAGTGGTACTTCTACTCACATCATCCCCTTGCCTGGGATACATTCATCCTTTCATTCTTCCAAACCAAACACTAGTTATCCTTCAAGACTTCAACTATCTCATTCTGAATGAAGATTTCTCTGACTACTCCTAACCATTCACCAGTTGATAGATTTTTGGATTGTTTCCACTATTGGGGTATTATGATTAATGGTACTGTGAACATTTGTGTACAAACATTTGTGTGGACTTATGTTTCCAGTACTCTTGGCTATGCACCTAGGGGTTGAATTGCTGGATCACATGGTAATTCTATGTTTAACTTTTGGAGGAACTGCCAAATTGTTTTCCAAAGTGACTGTACAGTTCTACACTTCTGTTAGCAAGATATGAGGGCTCCAATTTCTCGACATCCTTAGCAATAATTGTTAATGCATATCTTTTTTTATTATAGTCATTCTAGAGGATGTAAAGTAGCATCTCAAGAAAATTTTTCTTAATATTGATGTGAGTGAAAATGATGAAAATATTAATACAACATACCAAACTTTATGAATTGCAGCTAAAGTATTGCTTAGAAGAATATCTATAGCTTTGTTTTTTAAAAAAGGGAAAGATCTCAAACTAATAATCTAAACATCCACCTTAGGAAACTAGAGAAAGAAGGAAAAAACAACCAAAGTAAACAGAAGGAAAAACCAATAAAGAATAGAGAATAATAATAGAGAAGATTGAATAATAGAAAATAAAGTAAATGAAATAGAACATAGAGAAAATCATCCAAACAAAATTTAGTTCTTTGAAAAACTCAACAAAATTGACAAACCTTTAGCTAGACTGAACAAAAAAAGAGAAAAAACTCAAATTACAAAAATCAGGGATAAAAGACAAGACATTAGATCTAAACTTTCAGAAATAAAAAAGAATTTTCAGGGTAGTGTGAGAAAGTATGTCAACAAATTAGGAAATTTAGATTAAATAGAAAAAAAAAATCCTAGAAAAACACCAAGTACTAAATCTGACTGAAGAAGAAATAGAAAATCTGAATTGACCTATAACAAGTAAAGTGATTGATTTAGTAATAAACAAACTTTCCATAAAGAAATGTCCATCTCCTGAAATCATCAATGGTGAATTTTACCAAACCCTTAAAGAAGAATTAATCGAATCTTCACAAACTTCTCCAAAACTTCACAAATGGGAGGAGGGAATTCTTCCCAACAGATTCTATGAGGGCAGAATCATCCTACTACTAAAATCACACAAAGACATCAAAGTTTAGACGAATATCCCTTATGAATGTAGACACAAAAATCTCAACAACAGAAATTCAGCAACATATAAAGAGGATTGTGCACCATGATGAAGTGGGATTTATTGCAGGAATGTAAGGCTGGTTCAGCATATGAAAATCTATCAATACAATACAAAGGACTAATACAATAAAGGACAAAACCACATGCGAAAAATGCGTTTGATAAAATTCAGCACCATCTCATGATAAAAAACACTTGACAAACTAGGAACAAATAACCATTTTGAAAACCACATGACAAAAGGAGCTTAGATTCTGAATCCCTTAGAGGAGAGCAGTTTTCAGAGCAGTGTGTCAGTTTGTAAATTTATTGGTGAAAAATAAACTTCTATGCATAATTTTCCCGAAATAAAACCATTCTGGGGTTTGTTCCAGGAGCCAGTATTACTTTAACGTTTAAAATCTTTCTGGTCAAAGTTGTGATTTTGCTATTTTTAATTTTCCAGATAAAATTGAAAAGTCAAAGTTTACCTAGGGCCTAAACAACAGAAGGGTCAAGAATAGGGATTTTAAAACTAAGATAACTTTAATGAGTGGTTTGTTTTAGGATACTAAGGTATCTAAGTAGAAATTAAATCAGTTTTCTGCTTCCAGGAATCCTCTTTTTCAATATTTTTATGGAGTAATAGCCTCTTTTTGCAGGGGAAGTCTAAAACTTATCTGGAAATACAATCTATTACTATGTTATAAAAGAAAAATTCCCTATTTTCTTCTGAGATCATAGCAAATACACAACAAACAAACAAAACAAAACAAACTAGCAGTCAGCAAACTCAACGTTTCTTTTATCTTCTTATTTCTTACAGTAGAACAAGTTAACCAAGAATACTTACTTGAAACTATAAGAATCTAATGGACTAAACCATAAGAATCAGTTTCTGTTCTATGCTACTGGATGTATACTTATAAATATATATATTTTAAACTAAAAATTTTAATGTAATGATATGAATCTTTCTGTGCTTATAGAACTTCTGTGGGGCTTTTATTTCATTTGTAGGCTCATCCCTACAAAAGAAATGCATGATGATAGTGAAAGATACTTGGAATTTAACAAATCCTTATTGTATGTCTGCTTTATGATATGTATCAATACTAGGGAGCCAACAGTGAACAGACCAGATAGGACTCCTTTCTAATAGAATTTATATTCTAGTGATAAATTCAACTCATAAAACTTTTCAAATACCTACAGTGATATCAACCATGATTGTCATTGAAAGCACGCGTCTCAACAAGGCGGTGGTCTCCAGATATCTATCCTAAGAGACATTACAGAATCTCTCTCAATGCATCAAATTGTTTCACTAAGCAGAATATTCTATTGTTTGAAATGTAAGCAAAGGAAGAAGAATAGTAATTAAAATGGATTATATTTTACTGATCCTGAATCTGTGTGGATTTGCCACTTATTTATTATCAAGCAGAAACCCTAGTCTCAGATAAAACATGCTTTGGAAAATGATTGTGTAAACAGAGCAGAGTTTGTAGGCATATGTGAGAGTAGCTTCCTAGCTCCAAATATTGAGCTTGCTAAGACCATCAGTCAGTATGTTTTACAGAAGAATGGAGAGTACCGATTACTCAGGTAGTCAGTCAAGCAGAGGTCATTTTTAAAAGTTTCTCCTATACATATGAATTCCATTTCATTCTTTGATACACGGCCAAGACAATATATAGAAACCTGGAAACCACACTGTGCGATATCACAAAATCTAAGTAACAATCAGAAGTGATCCGTGGGATCTTAAAATCTCTCTGCATCTCATCTTAATTTAATAATGCTTGAAAATTAAATAGTAGTCCCAGTTTGCCAATCCCTTTTACATATATAATTTTATACAAATTCCTGCCTTTTGGCAGGGAGTGTAATATGGTTATAAATCATCTGACAAATTTACAGTAGTTTTCTCTCTCTATTTCCTTCTGTTTGCACCACCTTGACCAATTTTTTTCTAATATTTGATTTCCTCATCAAAATAACTATAGTAAATGTACCCTCTGTACACTATTTGTAAAGTTTAAATGAAGCAAAATTTATATAGTTAGCACATTTTAAGTATTCAACAATACAGGTTCTTATGATTATTTTAGAGAAGCAAATGAAGGGGAAGAGGTATATGTGAAAGTATCCTAAAAGCTACAGAAAAAAAATGGAACAAGCATAAATTGTTAAATACTTCATATTCTGAGAAACACATAGAGATAACAGTATTTAAAGGACTTCTAAATTAGTATTCCTCATTATCTAGAAGCTAACTCCAACTTTCTAGCTTTTGGGCTCATCAGATTTCACTTGGTAATTGTTTATTATATATCAGAGTACTAACTGAAGTATTTATTTGCCTCTTTAGATTTGCAGAGGGTGTTATAGCTAGTTAAGTAAATTTTCTGATAAAAAAGTGATGTGTGTTTCAGTGTGCTACACATAAATCTTATATGGTTCATCACTTTCTACTGCAAATGAATCTTGCAAATAAATCTTGAACGCTTCTGTGCTTTCTACTTTCCAACTCTAATTGATTTTATTTCAGAGACTGACATTGGAAATTACAGAATATTAATTTTTTTTTTTTTTTTTTTGCTGTACGTGGGCCTCTCACTGTTGTGGCCTCTCCCGTTGCGGAGCACAGGCTCCGGATGCGCAGGCTCAGCAGCCCTGGGTCACAGGGCCCAGCCGCTCCGCGGCATGTGGGATCTTCCCGGATTCGGTGCACGAACCTGCGTCCCCTACATCAGCAGGCGGACTCTCAACCACTGCGCCACCAGGGAAGCCCCAGAATATTAATTTTGATGAAACTCTCTGACTAATAATCCTTAAGAAAAAGTGAAGTGGGTAAAGAATTCTACGTTTTTGGAATTAATGGAACTCTAGAAGGTTTAAAAAAAATGTCCTGGTTGCTAACAACATACTGCTTCCCACAGAATATAAATATTTTTCACAGAATATTATCAATAATCAGAGGCCACCAGTGACTGTAGTCAAACAAGATACAAACAAGACCACTCTGTAATCATGTCTGAACATCAAGAAAAGGACGCTGTGCAGCCACAAAAATGGCAAACATCATCCACTTCTGGCTAATTTGAGTGGCTATAGCTTCTTTATCAATGACAACACTAGTATCTATCCCAGTTGTATGGACTTAGATTTCTTTTTTTTTTTTTTTTTTGGTCTCTCTTTAGACTAATTTGAGTTTTGTTGAGAAATGCAATTTTCTTATTGGTGTTCTAACAGAAAAATGTATCCCATTGGACAGAAAAACAGATAACATGCTTTTCCTAAGGAACACATAAAATAATTTTACCTACCCAGTAGTTACTCAGAGATATTCTTGTTTACTTACCTAAAGAATTCAGATTAGCTTGGTTATAATTGAAAGATTTTGCTGTAAGGGTGGACTTTAACTAAAAAGCTAAAGAAATCTGCAGTTATTTTTATGTTTAAATGAATTACTTCAATGTCCTCTTGATATTAACATATATATATAATCCCTACCTGATAATTTTAAAAAATAAAAAAATGAAGATTAATACAGTACAAAGGACTAATACAATAAAGGACAAAACCACACGCAAAAAATGCATTTGATAAAATCCAACACCATTTCATGATAAAAAAACATTTGACAAACTAGGAACAAATAACCATTTTGAAAGCCACATGACAAAAGGAGCTTAGATTCCAAATCACTTAGAGAAGTTTTCAGAGCAGTGTGTCAGTTTGTAAATTTTTCTGACACAAGCTGGGCCAATTCAAGCATTCCATCTACTTCCATGATTGGGCCACAGATGGTCACCTGAACAGTGTCACCATAATGAGACACAGTACGGGGACTATTGCTGCAAGTGTGGGAAAGAGAACTTTACTTTCTAGTGGGGTTACTAAACTGTGAGAATGTGAGTGTTCCTGCTGTTAGCTATCTTGGCAAGACAAACGGAAACAGTGGGAAAATGAAGTCAGCACACGGGATGCAGAGCTAGAACAGAGCTGTTGAAGAGAAAGGAACAGATTATTTGTTACTTTCTTGAGTCTCTGGGTCTAGCCATGCCTGAATCCAGGTAGTCCTGGACTTGGCTTGCTGAAGCCACTAAGCCCCACCCCCCCATTCTTTATGTGTGTTTGTTTAGTTAAGTTGGTTTAGTCATTTACAATAGAAAGATTCCTGAAATAGGTGTTTATGAAAAGTATCAGGTTGATTCTCAAAATAACCAGATGATTTAGGTAAGACAATGACTATATCTAATTCAGTTTTCCCTTCTTACAATACTTAGCACAATCTATTGAAGAAAGCAGGTGTTTGTTTTTGTTTTTTTTTTTGCGGTACACGGGCCACTCACTGTTGTGGCCTCTCCCGTTGTGGAGCACAGGATCTGGACGCGCAGGCTCAGCGGCCATGGCTCACGGGCCCAGCCGCTCCGCGGCATGTGGGATCTTCCCGACCGGGGCACGAACCCGTGTCCCCTGCATCAACAGGCGGACTCTCAACCACTGCGCCACCAGGGAAGCCTGAAAGCATGTGTTTTGAAGAAAACTAATGTCTGCTAAATTAAATTGAGGTAGAGTAAAGGAAGTGATCGGTCACTATTAAATCTTATTAATTTTATTTAAGCAGAACTTGTAAATTGACATCTCTTGTCCCTTTCAAGTATTCCTAAAAATTCCTATAAATGCTGCCATTGCTCAGTGCACTCTGAGGATACTTCTTGGAAATTGTCTTCACAGACTTAAGCTTTGTTATTGCTGTGGTGGTTGTGGTCATTGTTTTATACTTAGTCACAATGAATAGTCATCCTATGAAGGATAAATTCATTTATATAAATAGCCAAAATTAATGGAACTAAGTTTGGTAATGAAGGAAAATTGCTGCTAGGTTGAGTTGGGAGAAAAAATGTAGACAGCACCTACTATGTGCTGCAACCTCTGATTTACATTATGCATACATACCTACTAATATTTATCGAGTACCTGCTTTGGCCCAGACTCAGTATAAGTGCTTTACATAGAGTTCTTTACTAGTCTTCACATGAATCTAGTTGATAGGCATTAGTATCACCAATATTCACATCCTAAATTATATATATTTCTTGTGGTCACACAATCATTGTGTGCCAGAGGCACTGCTCAAATTCAAGACTGATGTGACTCCAAACCCTGAGGTTTACTTTCCTGCCATTCTGCATCTCTGCAATTACTTTTAGTTTAGTTTAAAGCCAGAGTGTAATCATAGAATAAGGAGACTTACTTTCTCTTGAATAATGTCAGGTTTATTGGGGAAGCAAAAAATTAGCAGAATGCATGTGGTTCCCCAGGCTCTTACCATCACAAAAATGTGTGCTTGGGTGTAACTGGATGCCCCTTGGGAAGTGCTCCAAGAGAGGGGCTCTGCCTCTTTCACCATATAACTTTTCATTATTGATTCAAGGGAGCGAAGTACCCTGGTTGACAATAGGAGATTCCTGGTAATGAAAAATGTTTGAAAAATCCAGTGACTAGAGCTCGTGTCATTTACTTAGAGCATTTGCAAATCAGCACCAGTGCCTGATAGTCAACTTGCTGTCTTTCAGCTGAACCACCTCTGTCCTGCCCAATCACGTCAAGAGTGGAAGGAGAATTGCTACAAGGCCATCTGGTTTACGATGGTTTTGTCCCTCCTCAGTACATGTGTAGCTTCCTGAGGTGACTGCAGAATTCAAATGTGTGTTTGGCTTATTGTCCCTTTATTTCATCATCTAACCTCCTATTTTATACTCCATCCCTGAGAGCATATTTCTTGTTTGTTGATCTGGGGCTCTGACTGCTTCAGGCTCCATCCAGCTTCCTCAAGGGGGTACTAGTATCAATATTTCTGGATCCAGTATGCTTCTGCCCACAGATTGAGAAGCTCTGATTTATGTGTGGCAGGAGTGGCAGGCTCCTGTGGGCATACATTTTTCTAGCCTGGGACCCACTTTGAAGCAGGATTCAGTTTTACATAGCCCCCAAATAAATCCAAATTCTTCCCAAATTAATGAGAAATGAATAACTGACTAAGGTTTTGTGGACAAGGATTCACAGGTCACAATTCAGCTAACACTTCATCAACTTTATCATTAAAATTCTGTTTTTTGCCTTACCGGACAACATATTTATTATTTCCTTTGTATTATTCCCCCTCAAAAGCTATCAGAGTGTCCTCCACAGGCCTAATTCCTTTTTCACTCACTGTGTGAGTATGTCACTCAGAAAAACTGAAATCCCTTGAACTGTGCCCATCTATTCTCAAAGCCTGCACCTTGTGGGGATTTAGCTAATCCCTCTACCTCTGCAAAGGAAGTTATTTGCTGTTTTTGGTCCTTGTTGCCATGTTTCACAGCTTGTCTGGGCAGTATCTACCTCCCTGTGACAGGGTTTCTCTCATTCTTGCACATTTCAAACGGTAACTATTAGGTGGATACCATCCTTTGCTCTAGGCTAGCTAGATGAGCTAAGAGATACTTGACTTGAAAAGAGCATTGGGGTTCAAAGTCAGGAAACAGAAACTTGCAGTCACTACTTTATCATTTCTGAGATCCTTTCAATGACATAGTTTCCTAACCTGTGAGATTGGGAGTGTGGAGGTGATTTAGAAAGAGAATTTCCAAGGCCACTTAAGATTTATAACAAACATTAACATACTTTTGCAATTTAAGATAGCACATGCTTCACAATTCTTTTTGCATTGTTTTGGAAAGCCACCTTATCAAAATTATAAAGGAGCATCATCTAGTAACAGATGAGGGCGATTATCTCAACAAATAAAATTTCTAGAGAGGTCTCTGTGCACACAACACAACACTACTGGGTGATCACAATATAGTTTCATATGAGAGAAAAAAAAAATCAACCTTTCCTTTTTATCTTTTTCCCTACCTTTGTGCAGAGAATGTATAAATAGAGAATATATCTGCCTTGTCACCTTCAGTCAGGTATTGGCTTTCTTTATAGGAAAAGAGATTTAATAAAGATCAAAACTAATACAGATAAAGTATATGAAAATATCTGCTAAAGTGCTTGAACCATAATGTACCTTTAAAAATATAGTTTCTTTTTTTTCTTCTTCTTTTACAAATACTTTGTGATCACCTTCTTTGGGCCCTTTGTCAGGTAATATGTTTTAAATTGGAACGTGAGGTCCCCTAAACAGTGCCTACTTATTAAAATGTAGATGCTTAATAAATATAGTGCTATATTAAATAGAATTAGATCTTTGCCCTAAAAGGACACATAGTATAATGGGGACAAACGTGCGTGCACATAAAAATATACTCTACAAATGAGTAAGAAGAGAGTGAAAACTATAGGATATTAGAGTACATGGTGACTATTGAGAGCTAACATGATAAAGCCTTCAAAAAAGACCGACTTTACAAGTATGGGACCATCTGAACATACACACAGGGTAGGGAAGCTTATTCTATACTTGGGAATTTCTTAAACAAAGAAGCAGAGTGAGCAAGAGACTCTTCTGATAAGTTGATAAAAGAGACTGATTAGAAACGAAGTTTCATAAAGTGGAGAATAGCAGTAGCTGCCTGCTAAGTATAAGTTCGTTTGGAGATGGCCTCTATTAAAAACCAAAATTCACCTGAGTACATTTCAAGATCTAATTGGCTTTATTAGGTGATTCATGAATTGGGTAGCATCCTATCTATCAACTAGAAGGGGCTGTACAAAATGGAAGGTTTTTATAGGTAGAAGTGTGGGGCAAGGGAGCTATTAGCAAAAGGAAAGAAAGTGCTATTTTTAGGCCTAGACACCTTCTTTTTTGTGGAGGGAAGGGAACTGCGGAAGGGTCTTATCATTGCAGATTGTCTCTTCCTCTGGGGGAGGGAGAGGGCCCACATGGAAGATTACCTCATAGGTGCTAACCAGGAAAACTCCAGATTAGTTGATTAAGATTGTATTTCTGGTGAAGGTTGAAACTGCATATAGGTCGGGTATTAAATCTTGGTTTGGTATCATGAGCTTTAGCCCAAGTGACACCATTTTGGGACTGTGATTTTTCTCTTTAACCCCTCAAATGCTTAGTTAAGCAGTTTGGATTTTATTCTAAACCACAGGCAACTATTGAAGCCCTTAGAACATCTAAGTCACAGAAGAAATAAGTGTTTTAGAAATTTTAGTCTCGAGCAGAATTGATTGGGCTGAAGTCCTAATGAACTGAAGTGTATGTGTTAGGAGGCCCTTGAGAAAATCCTGGCATTAGCTGAAAATATTTTGAATGTTTTCTTAAGATATTTTTTAATCAGGAATGTTTTGTTTCTTGTCAATATAAACACAATAGAGAGAAGTTAATGTTTGAGACATATTGGTTAACTTGAAATTCCTTAAGATCATTTTTTTTCTAGCAACTAGAGATAAGGAGCTTATGGTGCAAAAAATGACTGGAATTTGGGAAAGGGAGGATCTAGGACTTTGAATGCTCTTCTTATTCCCCATGAATACTGGGATTTCCTGGATATTGGAAAGCTGTGTGAGATTGAAAAAAAAATCTTGGCATTGGGCTTCCCTGTTGGCGCAGTGGTTAAGAATCCGCCTGCCAACGCAGGGGACGGGTTCGATCCCTAGCCCAGGAAGATCCCACATGCCGTAGAACAACTAAGCCAGTGAGCCACAACTACTGAGCCCGTGTGCCACAACTACTGAATCCCATGCACCTAGAGCCTGTGCTCTGCAACGAGAAGCCCACGTACTGCAACAAAGAGTAGCCCCCTCTCACCGCAACTAGAGAAAGCCTGTGCACAGCAACAAAGACCCAACAGAGCCCCCAAAATAAAAACAAATAAATTAATTAATTAAAAAAAAATCTTGACATCAAACAGAGCTTGACTTCAAATCTGACTCATTTTCTGGCTGTGCTGTCTTGATGTAGCTACTTCTCTGAATGTCAGTTTCCTCATTGTTAAATAGAAGAAATTACACTTTATATTAAGTGAGATATATAGATACACCAAAATGTCTGGTATATAATAGATGCCCAATAGATGCTCATATTTAGTTTTCTTTGTTTGCAAATGATGGTAGTGTTGGGGATGAAAAAGCTTTCTTCTACCCTTCTAGATTCTTCTGTCTGGTCTTAGAATTAAATTGCTATCAGACACATCAACAGGAGAAAATTAAACAAAAGTTGAATAACATGTATACATATGAGACCCAGGAAAGCTGAGTAACTCACCAAAATGGCCCAAGCCCTCACCTTGAATACCATCTTCAGCTAAAGATAAAAGAGGATGTTGGGGGTAGTGGTTGGGGACTTCAAAGGGGAGAAAGGTAATTCACATGGAGATGGAAAAGCAAATGTTTACTAAACAAATGTGTCTGGGCCCTGCAGAGACAATGGGTCACAGAGTGAACTCTGATCTCTAGGCCCTGCCAAGTTCCCCTACATACCTAACCCATAGTCTCTGCAGATATCTCTGGTGGCAGCTCTGGGGACAGGCACTCTATCTAACTTCTTTTAGGTAGTTGGGGGGAAGTTCAAATATCCTTCCTGAGCCTTTTGGGCCTGATTGTTTTCAGCTTAAAATAATCCACATGCCAAAGAGACACAATTTCGGGTGGCAAATTTTGCTCTTCTACAGTCGCAAGGGGAAGGGGTAAGTGCAAGCTACTCTCATAATGATGGTTTTGGCAAATTCTTACCATGATAGTCATTAGCTATAATTACTTTTTTAAAATCTCTGACAAAGAAGTATATGATTGTATGGGTCAAAAGAAAGCTCTGGTTATCACTTTAAACTCTTTTCTTTGAATGCATTACCCAATAATTAATGCATTAATTATTCCATGACTCTTACTCTGGCTAGAGAAAAGTACATTGGTTCAGCCCTCAATGCTTTCATATCTTTTAAAATATAAGACATATGGCATGGAGTAGCTATTTTTCACCACTTCCTTGATTTTGAGAGTAAGTTAGGGCTTATCGTTTTCTTTTCAGGAACCCAAAGTGAGAGATTGAATGTCTTTGTCATTATCCCATGGGGAGATAGGGATGCTCAGTCCTCTGAGCTGTGAGCCAAAGGCATTTTGTAGGGACAGAGCATTTTGATATGAATTATATTTTATGAAATATGAATTTCAGCACCAAAATACTGCAGTTCTCACAGTTAAAGTCTTGTTGAAAGTTAAAGTTACTGTAACTGTCCAGACTCTATTCTCCTCCAAGTCAGAGCAAAAATTCTCAAATTTATTGACTTTATATGGAAATCACATACTGTTGCCTACAGCATGGGTGGAGCTCTAAAGACACTTGGTGTGTGGTAAGCTATTTTATGGAGACAAATTTAAGCAGAATGTGGATCACACAAATGAATCATGATGTTAGCGATTTAATTTATTAGAATCCAAGTTGGTTTTTGAATGAGAGTAAACAAATTGGTACAGTTGTTTCCAGAAATATTACTGTTTCCTATCACTTGTAAGCAACTCTGAATTGACCCTTGCCATGGAAAGTAAAAACTTAATTAAGCTTGATAGAGTGCGCCACTGCTAGCCAGGAGGGCATCCGGGAAAAGGTCTGGAACAGCCAAGGAGGCAAGAGACTTTTTCTTGCCTCTTTGTTTCCTGGTGCGCGAGGGGAGGGGATTAAGAGCGCCACTTAAAGGAGCCCCAGTGACTGGCGCGAGCTGCGGCTATCAGTGCGGACCCCAGAGACAGGCATGAGATGCTAAGGCTGCTGCTGCAGCCACCAAGAAGCCTGTGTGCAAGCACAGGTCACTATACACACCTCCCCTCCTGGGAGCCTATGCAGCCCGCCACTGCCAGGGTCCCGTGATCCAGGGACAACTTCCCCGGGAGAATGCACGGCACGCCTCAGGCTGGTGCAACATCACGCTGGCCTCTGCAGCTGCAGGCTCGCCCCGCACTCCGTACCCCTCCCTCCCCCTGGCCTGAGTGAGCCAGAGCCCCCGAATCAGCGGCTCCTTTAACCCCATCCTGTCTGAGCAAAGAACAGATGCCCTCAGGCGACCTACACTCAGAGGCAGGGCCAAATACAAAGCTGAATCCCAGGAGCTGTGCGAACAAAGAACAGAAAGAGAAATCTCTCCCAGCAGCCTCAGGAGCAGCAGATTAAATCTCCACAGGCATCTTGATGTACCCTGCATCTGTGGAATACCTGAATAGACAACAAATCATCCCAAAATGAGGAGGTGGACTTTGGGAGCAACGATATATATATTTGTTTCCCTTCTTCTCTGTTTGTGAGTGTGTATGCATATGCCATCTGTGTGTGATTTTGTCTGTATAACTTTGCTTTTACCACTTGTCCTAGGGTTCTGTCTGTCCGGTTTTTGGGTTTTTTTAGTATAGTTTTCAGCGCTTGTTATCATCGGTGGATTTGTTTTTTCATTTTGGTGGTTCTTTCTTTTTTTTTAATTACTTAAAGAAAATTTTTTAATAATTATTTTTTGTTTTTTATTTTAATAACTTAAATTTTATCTTCTTTTATATTATTTTATCTTTTTCTTTCTTTCTTTCTTTCTTTCTTCCTTCCTCCCTCCCTCCCTCCCTCCCTCCCTCCCTCCCTCTTTCTTTCTTTCTTTCTTTCTTTCTTTCTTTCTTTCTTTCTTTCTTTCTTTCTTTCTTTCTTTCTTTCTTTCTTTCTTTCTTTCTTTCTTTCTTTCTTTCTTTCTTCTTTCTTTCTCCCTTTTATTCTGAGCCATGTGGATGACAGGCTGTTGGTGCTACAGCCAGACGTCAGGGCTGTGCCTCTGAGGTGGGAGAGCCAAGTTCAGAACATTGGTCCACCAGAGACCTCCCAGCTCCATGTAATATCAAACGGCAAAAATCACCCAGATATCTCCATCTCAACACCAAAACCCAGCTTTGCTCAACGACCAGCAAGCTACAGTGCTGGACACTCTATGCCAAACAACTAGCAAGACAGGAACACAACCCCACCCATTAGAGAGGCTGCCTAAAATCATAATAAGGCCACAGACACCCCAAAACACACCACCAGACGTGGACCTGCCCACCAGAAAGACAAGATCCAGCCTCATCCACCAGAACACAGACAATAGTACCCTCCACCAGGAAGCCCACACAACCCACTAAACCAACCTTAGCCACTGGGGGCAGATACCAAAACAACGGGAACTACAAACCTGCAGCCTGCAAAAAGGAAACCCCCAAAACAGTAAGTTAAGCAAAATGAAAAGACAGAGAAACACACAGCAGATGAAGGAGCAAGGTAAAAACCCCCCAGACCTAACAAATGAAGAAGAAATAGGCAGTCTACCTGAAAAAAAATTCAGGATAATGATAGTAAAGATGATCCAAAATCTTGGAAATAGAATGGAGAAAATACAAGAAACGTTCAACAAGGATCTAGAAGAACTAAAGAGCAAACAATCATGAACAACACAATAAATGAAATTAAAAATTCTCTAGAAGGAATCAGTAGCAGAATAACTGAGGCAGAAGAATGGATAAGTGACCTGGAAGATAAAATAGTGGAAATAACTACCACAGAGCAGAATAAAGGAAAAAGAATGAAAAGAATGGAAGACAGTCTCAGAGACCTTGGGGACAACATTAAACCGCACCAACATTCGAATTTTAGGGGTCCCAGAAGAAGAAGAGAAAAAGGGACTGAGACAATATTTGAAGAGATTACAGTTGAAAACTTCCCTAATATGGGTAAGGAAATAGTTAACCAAGTCCAGGAAGCACAGAGAGTCCCATACACGATAAATCCAAGGAGAAACATGCCAAGACACATATTAATCAAACTATCAAAAGTTAAATACAAAGAAAACATATTAAAAATAGCAAAGGAAAAACAACAAATAGCATACAAGGGAATCCCCATAAGGTTAACAGCTGATCTTTCAGCAGAAACTCTTCAAGCCAGAAGGGAGTGGCAGGACATATTTAAAGTGATGAAAGGGAAAAACCTACAACCAAGATTACTCTATCCAGCAAGGGTCTCATTCAGATTTGACAGAGAAATTAAAATCTTTACAGAGAAACCAAAGCTAAGATAATTCAGCACAAACAAACCAGCTTTAAAACAAATGCTAGGGCTATTCTAGTGGCGCAGTGGTTGAGAGTCTACCTGCCGATGCAGAGGACACGGGCTTGTGCCCCGGTCTGAGAGGATCCCACGTGCTGCAGAACGGCTGGGCCCGAGAGCCATGGCTACTGAGCCTGAGCGTCCAGAGCCTGTGCTCCACAATGGGAGAGGCCACAACAGTGAGAGGCCCGTGTAACGCAAAAAAACCCCAAAAAACAGAAAACAAAAAAACCCAAAACAAACAAAAACAAATGCTAAAGGATCTTCTCTAGGCAGGAAACACAAGAGAAGGAAAAGACCTACAATAACAAACCCAAAACAATTAAGAAAATGGGAATAGGAACTACATATCGATAATTACCTTAAATGTAAATGGATTAAATGCTCCCACGAAAAGACATAGACTGGCTGAATGGATATAAAAACAAGACCTGTATATATGCTGTCTACAAGAGACCCACTTCAGACCTAGAGACACATACAGACTGAAAGTGAGGGGATGGAAAAAGATATTCCATGCAAATGGAAATCAAAAGAAAGCTAGAGTAGCAATTCTCATATCAGACAAAATAGACTTTAAAATAAAGACTATTACAAGAGACAAAGAAGGACACTACGTAACGATTGAGGGATCAATCCAAGAAGAAGATATAACAATTGTAAATATTTATGCACCCAACATAGGAGCACCTTAATACATAAGGCAAATGCTAACAGCCATACAAGTGGAAATTGACAGTAACACAATCATAACTGGGGACTTTCACACCCTACTTTCACCAATGGACAGATCATCCAAAATGAAAATAAATAAGGAAGCACAAGCTTTAAATGATACATTAAACAAGATGGACTTAATTGATATTTATAGGACACTCCATCCACAAACAACAGAATACACTTTCTTCTCAAGTGCTCGTGGAACATTCTCCAGGATAGATCATATCTTGGGTCACAAACCAAGCGTTGGTGAATTTAAGAAAATTGAAATTGTATCAAGTATCTTTTCTTACTACAACTCTATGACACTAGATATCAATTACAGGGAAAGATCTGTAAAAAATACAAACACGTGGAGGCTAAACAATACACTACTTAATAACCAAGAGATCACTGAAGAAATCAAAGAGGAAATAAAAAAATACCTAGAGACAAGTGACAGTGAAAACACGATGACCCAAAACCTATGGGATGCAGCAAAAGCAGTTCTAAGAGGGAAGTTTATACCAATATAATCCTACTTTAAGAAACAAGAAACATCTCAACTAAACAACCTAATTTACACCTAAAGCAATTAGAGAAAGAAGAACAAAAAAACCCCAAAGTTAGCAGAAGGAAAGAAATCATAAAGATCAGATCAGAAATAAATGGAAAAGAAATGAAGGAAGCTATAGCAAAGATCAATAAAACTAAAAGCTGGTTCTTTGAGAAGATAAACAAAATTGATAAACCATTAGCTAGACTCATCAAGAATAAAAGGGAGAAGACTCAAATCAATAGAATTAGAAAGAAAAAGGGGAAGTAAAAACTGACACTGCAGAAATACAAAAGATCATGAGAGATTACTACAAGCAAATATATGCCAATAAAATGGACAACCTGGAAGAAATGGACAAATTCTTAGAAATGCACAACGTGCCAAGACTGCATCAAGAAGAAATAGAAAATATGAACAGACCAATCACAAGTGCTGAAATTGAAACCTTAATTAAAAATCTTCGGGCTTCCCTGGTGGCGCAGTGGTTGGGAGTCTGCCTGCTGATGCAGGGGACATGGGTTTGTGCCCCGGTCCGGGAGGATCCCGCATGCTCCGGAGTGGCTGGGCCCGTGAGCCGTGGCCGCTGGGCCTGCGCGGGAGGGGCCGCAGCAGTAAGAGGCCGGTGTACGGCAAAAAAAAAAAAAAAAAAAA
>RJWK010048733.1:0-16849 GCA_004363435.1 Platanista minor
CCGATGCAGGGGACACGGGTTCATGCCCCGGTCCGGGAGGATCCCACATGCCGCGGAGCGGCTGGGCCCGTGAGCCATGGCCGCTGAGCCTGCGCGTCCGGAGCCTGTGCTCCGCAATGGGAGAGGACACAACAGTGAGAGGCCTGCGTACCGCAAAAAAAAAAACAAACACAAAAAAACAAAGGAACTTACAAAGTAATATGCAAAGTACATATTTACCTTTGAAACTCTGTACTTCTCAGTATGTTTTAATTTTCCAATATAAATCTCTATACACTTGGCAAATGCAATAAAATGATTTGATATAGTTTAAAAGTGGTTAATAATAGTACTGTTTTTGTTGTAGATTTTTACAATATAAATAAAGTATGAAGTCCCTTTGTTTTACAATTCAAATGTGAACATCTTTGAGCACCTATTGGTGCTAGATCCTAGCAGACCCATACATATACAATAACTAATTTAATATTCTTCAAGAAATAGCCCTCATGTTCCCTAATTTGCAGAAATTAGGAAATCAAGGAGGAAATCAAACCTTGTTTTTTTCTATCCAGAACATGTTTATATACATTCACAAATATTTATAAAATATTATAACATTGACTAAAATTTCTTAGCTGATTACGCTTTAAGAAGTCATGTTTAAGCTGCATGTTTGGAACTCAGAGTGCATTACTCCTAAAACATTTTAAGGTGTCAGTTTAGCAAAATATTCTAGTGAGCTCTGACATAGGGTCTAGAATGATCTGAGGCATTCATGTATCTATTTTATTGGAAACTTGACAGAAGACTGAAACTAAGAATTTGGCTGCTACTGCTCTAGTTTCATTCCTGGTGCTCAATCTTCTAGGGAGTTTGGGGGAAGAAATGGTAGGATTTGTACATGGGGAGGGATGCAGATACAGAGGCCTTGGTTTCCTAGAGGATGTTAAGATAGTTTGGTTCCCCAGATCACCTCCCAGGGTGACATTCTGGTCACAACCCCCTGTGGTCCACTAGTGCTTGGTGGTGTTGGGCCTCTTTTGCCCAGATGGAGGGCACTACCAGTTCAGGCACTGGTTCTTAGAGCCTGGGCTGACATTGTCTTCACACTTTGCTCTCAGTGTTTCACTCTCAGAGTCTCTGCTTTTAAGAAGCTCTTCAATCCTTTTCTCTGATGCTAACTAAAGAGGATACCAGGTCAAGAATGTGAACCTTTGTCCCAAATTTATCCATCCCCAGGCCCTGCTGAACTCTAAAGTAAGGGGTTTAATTACAAAGCAAACCTGTCTTCCTCCCAACACTGTCTGTGACCTCTAGGCAGAAGGGCCACCTCTGTGGCCACTGCAGTCTCATATTCCAGTCATCTTAGTTCATAATCGGGCTCTACTCATTACCATCTGTGTAACTGTGGGACAGGAACCTCTGTGTAAGCACTGCCTTCCTCATCTGTGAAGTGGAGATAATGTTATCTACCTCTATGGAGGGCTCCAGGATTAAATAGTAAGTTCTTAGCCCAGTGCCAGACACATTCTCAAACTAGACAGTTGGTATATGTGAAAGATACAGAAAAATAAAGAGGTGGTCTATATTATGTTTCATCTGCATAGCCCTACTGCTGGGAATGTGTTTGTTTTTTTCTTTTCCAGGTATTTAGAAATATGAATCTGTTTTGGTTTTACCCACAGGATTTAAAATACAGAATTGAACAGTATAGCTATGAGTTAATTAACATGTATTAGAGAAAAGGGATGAATATAAAATGGTAAAGTTCAAAGTGGTAAAAATAACAGTTAATAAATTTTTTACATGTACTAAAAGTTTATTTTAAAAAGCATGAAGATTTATTTCATTATAGTTGTCTTTCATTAGAATTCTCCAATAAACATGTCAGAAACATATTCCCAATACTGCTTTTCAAATACAATAGCTTAGTTTTTCTTTTAGATAATATGGAGTCTAATACTAAAGTATGTTTTGCTGAAACTATACAGAAAGGTTGAATGTTTCTTAGTAGACAAATAAAATGTAAAATACGATTTTCCTAGTAATCCAACCTCTAGAATACTACTGAAATTTATAGTAAAATCTTAAGTAAAGATTTCAAATATTAAGTGAAATTTGGGTCATTTAATTTTTACCTAAGTGATTTTAAAAGTTGGCTTTTAGTGTGCCTTTATGGTTAAATCAGTCCCCTTAGATATCAATAAGCAATGTACAGGCAATGAAGCTTTTCTTGGACACTGCTTCATTAGGAAAGCTCATTTAAAGAGTTAAATGTCTCTCACTTGTTAACACTGAGATAATTATGCACTATTAATTCTTAGGTCATTTCAAAAAGTGCTATTTTAAAACTATTCATTTCATCAATCCTGAGAACTGGGATAAGGTAGACAGCCTGCTGTAAACCAATTTAAGATGTGATTATATTGCTTTATTCCTGCAAGGCAGGAATCAGAAAGTTGATTTAATATGAATACAGCTTTTGAAATGTTTCTTCCTTAATTTTAAGAGATGAATATGATTAGGCAACCTTGAGAGGACAAAGGAGTTGATGTAGAAGAAAGGAACTTTAATTTATTCTGCCATTTGCGGAATCAAGGTGGCAGGTGGGGAGGGCTGAGGGAGAAAATCAGGAACGGTAGTTTTCTTTGTCGTTTTATCTGAATGAAGCTTTTGTGTGTATCTGCTCTCTGTCTATTATTAGCTGAGAATTAAAGTTGTTTAAACTTCGGTGCAGTGACCATCTATGGAGGAACTAGAATATGACTTTTTTCAAAATAGAGGACTTTTGTTGTTTAACTACTTAAAGTTTATTTCAGGACTTCCCTGGTGGTCCAGGGGTTAAGACTTCGCCATCCAATGCAGGGGGTGCGGGGTCGATCCCTGGTGGGGGAGCTAGGATCTCACATGCCTTTCAGCTAAAGGACCAAAACATAAAACAGAAGCAAGATTGTAACAAATTCAATAAAGACTTTAAAAAGTGGTCCACATTAAAAAAAAAAAATCTTAAAAAAAAGTTTCTTTCAAAGGAACAATCTTAAATAAACCAGGGAATCAATATATCATGTCAGATATTTAGAAACACTGATATCAATATCCTGCTAAGTGTATAATACTTGAAGTTCATTAATCTACAGACTTTACATAAATGTTATTGTATAAAATTTCGGTTCTTTAAGTTTTGCTTTTTTTTTTTCCTGCTTTTTTGACCTTATAGAATAATTATCAAGATAATTTTCAAATTTTATATTAACCTTTTTTTTTTTTTGGCTGCACTGAGCGGCATGTGGGATCTTAGTTCCCAGACTAGGGATTGATCCCGCGCCCCCTGCATTGGAAGCATGAAGTCTTAACCACTGGATTGCCAGGGAAGTCCCTCAGCTTTTATTTTAAAGACATCAATTTGCAGGATATATTTAGTTTTACAACGACATTATACTATGGTTTTATTTTTAAGCACTTTGTTAGATATGTGGAAATACTTTGTTTATAAATGAAACCATTCCCCACATGCAGTCATGAGCTTCTGTTTGTTTTATTTTGTGGTGTGGTGTGTGTGTGTGTGTGTGTGTGTGTGTGTGTGTGTGTATGTGTGTGTGTGTGGTGTGTAAATAAAGAATGAGGTTGTGGGCTTCCCTGGTGGCGCAGTGGTTGAGAGTCCGCCTGCCGATGCAGGGGACACGGGTTCGTGCCCTGGTCCGGGAAGATCCCACTTGCCGCGGGGCGGCTGGGCCCGTGAGCCATGGCCGCTGAGCCTGCGCGTCCGGAGCCTGCGCGTCCGGAGCCTGTGCTCCGCAACGGGAGAGGCCACAACTGGGAGAGGCCCGCGTACCACCAAAAAAAAAAAAAAATGATGAGCCTTGAATTGTACCTTGAAGAATGCATAGCTTTTATAAAATTGAGGGAAACGTGGTAAAGAATGGGAGTAAAGGATGTGTGATTGTAATGAGTTAATCATGTTGAAAGATGGTTAGAAAATGGGTCAGTCTCAAGTTGAGACTCATACAGAATCAAAGTTGGGTTTCAAAAAGAGACTAGCAATAAAAAAAAAAGAGACTAGCAAGAAGGAAGGAAGGGAAAGATATTAACATTTAATACCTACTCTTTACTGAGTGCTTTACTTGAATTATGCCATTTAATTTTAAAAATATAATCCTGTAGTTTGATGTTGTGATCACAGTTTTGCAATCAAAGAAATCAAATCTTAGAATCTTTCTGAAGGCCACCAAACAAGGAAGTGAGTGGAGTTGGTGTGAATAGTCAAGTCTTTGTGTTATCAAAGTTTCTGCTATTTCACTTGTACTGTACTAAAAGTGATGGGCAAAAAACAAGGATTGTCTTGCTCTTTATGCAAATTGAACATACTTGAAATATACCTTGTCATCTCTTTTTCTTCTTCCTAGATCAATTTCTTCCAAAGTATTTTTATCAATGGCTTCATCATTCTTCCAATAACTCAGACTTAAAACATTGGAGTCATTTTTATTTTTAAAATAAAATTTTATTTCATATATAATGTTTGGATGAAAAATGTAAGAAGAAATGGACAAAGTAGATCATACACTAAAATATTTATTTTTTAATTATCTGTTACTATAGTGAGCCTAATGTGTACTAATGTATACTAATCATGTATACACTGTGTATACTAATCATGTTCCACAGTTTACCAGATGTTATCTATTCAGGGCTTTAGCATAGTGTAGAAGGAGTTGATTCATTTATCTAATCTTAGCCTTGTATATTTTGGCATAATATGGTAGAGATTTTTGGGCATGTATTTTTTCCTCCATATTTCAGCATTTTATTGTAATAGATTTCAATTAATTTTTTCTTCATGTTAATTTTGTCTCTTCAGTAAGATTCTAAATGGCAAGAATTATTTTATATACTTCCCCAATATCTTCCCCACACTTTGCTCATCACCTGGTAGTCAGAATGTGTCCACTGACTTACATTACCGGAAATGATCTGAAGCATACCGATACGTTTTTCCCTTCCAGTGGCTATATATAGGCAATACCAACCATCACTTAATCCTAAACCATACATGGGAGTAATTTAATAATATTTGCAAAATAGTTAGCAAAACTTTTTAATGGACAATGAAGAGCTCTTCAAAAAATTTTGAAGTACTGTTGTTTCTGTGAACTCCATCACTGGCGCTGGTTTTGTGAGTACCACTCTCTGATCAAGAAACCATTTATAGTAATGTGTATATTCTAGCAGTTTCTTGGGCTTAATTAGGGGTGTAATTAAGGGATTATGTTTCCAACTATGAGGGATTAAGACCCTACTAGAAACTCCCACCTCAAAGGGAAATAGCTATAAATCTTGGACATAATACAAAACAACTGAGTAAAGGTAGTAGATGGTGAAGAGAAGCAGAAAGCCTGGTGGCAAGTGCATGCTGGCTTGGGGGAAGGGAGATAGGGAGCTATAGAAATAGATTCAGGTGTCAGTGGCTTTTAGCCTGGGGCCAAGCACCTGTGGACACTTGGAGGCGCAGGGGAAAAACACAGTCTTTCTTGGCCAGGGGACTCAGAAAAGTAAAACCCTTTGGCTTTGTGAGCCAGAATCTTAGGGGTTGGCCAGGGGTCCTCATGCTCATGTGATGGTTCTTGAACTCTAGCCAGCACATGGAGTTACCAGCAGGAAGACAAGAGGAGCAAACGGCTAATGGCAAGATGTAGGGAACCAGCCCATCTATCCCCTTGTAAAGGACTTTACAACAGCCCACCAGTGACTTCCGCTTAAATCTCAATAACAAGGACTGTGTAATATGGCCACTCCTGGTTGTGAAAAGTAGTTTTTTAAATAAAGGATCCTGCTACGCCTAGTGATACTAGGGTTCTGTTAACAAGGAGGGAGAGATGAGGCAACCAGCAGAATTTGCCATAGTTACAGGTGCTTCATATAAAGCTGATCCTCTTCTAAAATCTACTGCCACATCTGCTGAGATGATCAAGCAGGGATGCAAAGCATCCCTATACATCAACAAGACTTTTACTTAACATATATGTAGTCTAAAGATACATGCCAAGCCCCCAGAGTCTCCTGTGATTGCCATTCCTAAGGGAAGCAGGTGAGGCAGCACAGGGAAGTATGTATGTATCAATCTCTATTTTCTTCATGGCTTATGAGGTCTTAAAATATCTTCCCTTCCTCAACTGTGTACTCCTTACTTTTGCTGTGATATGAGAGCATCACTTATCCTACAGAAAACATAAGAGGAAATGAAATGGAACTCAGGAATTTTTATTTTTCACATTATTTTTAACATTTTTCCCTCAAGAAATGGTATTAATAAAGTATTGATAATCTATTAAAAATGGTTAGATATGCAAAAGTTGATTCCATAAACTTAAGAGCTTTTGAAGTTTCTCAGTAAGTTTGCATTTAACTTCAACAGAAGCTTTAACTATTGCTTGAATAGATGCATCCCAACTTTTTGTTGCCATAACATGCATAGAAAATAAAACTATTTCTATTTTTATATTTTTATTGTTGCTATTTGTTTCTGTTTAGTTTTCTGTTATTGAAAATGTAAAACATTTTTATTATCAAAAACTTGAAGGTTATACAGAAGTAGGGGGAGTAGCATAATGAACCCTCATATACCAATCAACTTTAATAATTGTCATCTCACGTCTGACCTTTTTCTTCTGTGCTCTCAATCAGCCATCCACCCACCCGCAGCACCTAGATGTTTGGAAGCAAACATTTGGATTCTGAGTTCAACAAACGATCTTTTTAAAAAAAATTATGAGACAGTGGAATATAATTGAATACTAATTTGATATTAAGGAAATATTGTTAATATTTTTAGATGTGTAATGGTATTTTGGTATACTTTAAAACAGTCCTTACCTTTTAGAGATACATTCTGAAATATTTATGGATGAGAAAATGTAATCTCAAAGATTGACTGAACATCTTTTTAAAAGTCCTTCCTGTCACAAATCATTTCAATAAACAATTCAGTGAATCCAGTGTCTAATTTTCTCACAAATAAATGAATGCTCTTCTAAATGACCTTTCCATTTCCAGCCATTGAAGCCTAATTAGGGGCACAGGAAAAATCCACCAACCTCTAAATCAAAAGTTTCAAGAAGAAACCCACAGAGGAAATAGGGCTTGAACTTCCTTTTCTTCTTCCTCTCATGAGCATGGCCTTTTCTCATGTAGGCAGAAACATCTTCCTAAGGATTTAGAATTGAACTCTTTGGCCTCAAAAACCAAGATTTTAATGATCTAGCACTCTAATTGTACTTTCCTAATTTTTTGTTTTCATGATATTTAGCAGTCATTACTACTGGGATATCTCTTGTCTTTCATTCTTATCCTTTACCATTCTTTCTCTCTCTACACCCCCTTCTCTCTCTTCCCCTCCCTAGAGCCTACTCGTGCATTCCCTCCTGTCCTCACTCCATCCCTTTCTCCCACATGCATTTGTTTTCTGTAATCAATTCATTTGTAGAAGAGAGAAAATAACATTTACTGAACACCTTATGTCAAACACTGGTTGGATAGGTAGATATGCTCATCTAATCTTCAGATCAGCCATGCATTCTGCATATTTGTATTGTACAAAAAGTACATCTTAGGCTCAGAAAGGCCACACCTGCCCCAAGATGAGCAGTTGGTTGTTAGCCACAATTTGGAATATAGTTTCTCTGACTCTAAACTCCATGAACCTCTGATTTTACCATGTTTCACTATTAATACTTTTTAATATTCCTAAATATTGCTTGGGGCCTCTTTAATTTGTATAGTTATAATATGTTTTATAACTCAGATCCAATTATATTTTTCTCAGACTCAGAATTCATTTCCTAAATTATGACTGATCATTGGGAGTCTCTCTGACTCAACTTTGCATTGTTCTCTTTAAATGTACAAATGGTATGGCTAGGTAATCAAGAAATAGTCATTTCCAAAGGTCAGAAATAACTGAACAGTACAGTTTTAAGAAAATTTCCTGTTGAACTGATGGAACAATGAGTGAGGAAAATATACTATATGAGTAAAGACATAGAATGTTTTACACATCTAATTTTACAAAGAAAGTCATGTCCTGGCATTTTTTAATGGGGCTATAAATTCAGTAATATTTCAGTGGCAATAGCAGGATGTTAAATATGACTCTTCATTCCTGTAATTTTAGGCTTTCTTTCTTAAAATAAATTTATTTATTTATTTTGGCCGTCTTGGGTCTTCTTGTTGCTGAGCAGGGACTTTCTCTAGTTGCAGTGAGTGAGAGCTACTCTTAGTTGCGGTGAGCAGGCTTCTCACTGCGGTGGCTTCTCATTGTGGAGCACGGGCTCTAGGCGTGTGGGCTTCAGTAGTTGTGGCTCGTGGGCTCTAGAGCACAGGCTCAGTAGTTGTGGCACACGGACTTAGTTGCTCCATGGTATGTGGGATCTTCCCGGACGAGGGCTGGAACCCATGTCCCCTGCATCGGCAGGCGTATTCTTAACAACTGCGCCACCAGGGAAGCCCTGAAATTTCAGGTTTTCTTAATGATAGTTGCCATTACTGAGAGCAGCCAACCTTGAGAATGTATTTAACTTAGATTTTGAAGCAATGCTTGATATGACTTCAATTTCTGTGACCCAGAAATATCGACATGCTAATTTTCTGACTTAAAAACTTTTTTAATGTTTTTGTCCTTGCTTGAATGGGCAAATGCTGGCTAAATGTCTTGGAGAATACAGTGTTTTAAGGAAATGACAAGAAGTATTGATTTACCTTATTCTTCTTCCCTCAAGCAGAACAGCCATAAAATATGTTCAATTTCTTCTCATTTCTGTCTGCAGATTACACTGACTTGTGGTGCAGATGACAGGTATGGACATGATAGGAACATATTGACAGTTACTGGGATTTGCTTTCAAAGCTTTAGAGCTGAGAAGCATACTGACAAATCCATCTACAGCTTTATTCACTTAACTGTTGTGGTGCTAAATCTTATTTGTTAGTTATAAAAATGAATGTGGGTCTGACATAGAAAATCCAGATAAGGACCATTCCTTTTGAACTGAAACTTCACATTTAACATGAAACCTGCTTTGGAACTAGTTTGGAGAACTTAAACTATTCCACAAGTATCATTAAATTTCAAAAAATAATGTATCATCAAATGAAATTAATTTTTAAATCTGGTCAAAAAATTCTATACCAGATAATGATAATTTTTTTAAGGGATGAACATTAAAATTTAACTTAATTTGACTTGTATATAATTTTCAACTGTTAACTGTTCTTAGAATACTCACAGGTAAATGAATTCTTCCAGGACTGTAATTTCTCTTGAGGAGTGTGATACAATTAAAGTTTGAGTAACTTTAAGTGGGTCTCTAAGCTTAGAGGTGCCCCTCTGCTCATTTGCTTCCAGGAACACTAGTGCTGATGGGCAGGTTTGCAAATGGCTGCCATAAAAGACATACATCGCGTATGCTTATTCTTCAAATTCAGTTCTACTTCTGGAGGCCTATTGTTCTGCCATTTGCCATGATTATTGCCCTTATCTCTGGCCTGTAGAATGAGAGAAGCAATCATGATTCAGCTACTGATTGCAGCTGTTGACAGAAATGCCTCCCAGAGCTCTGTATTTCCTCTTCTATGTCTAGAAACACCACGTTGCTCCAATATTTATCCCAGGAACTGCAGAAGGCCAACAGGCACATTTTTTTTGTATATTCAGTAATTTTTTTGTGTCATATTAAAAATCCACATGCAGATTGAATTAGCTTATTCCTGTTATTTACCTCCTGTTTGAATGATTCTTTCAGTCACTATGCAGCTCCTCAAAAGGCTCTTTAAAAAAGGCTGCAATTAAACTTTAGTAAGCACCACGAGTTTTGAGATCTGAATCGGTGAATTTGAATATTTTGAGGGGTCTCTGTGTCAGTAACCAAAGTTTCTTAGAAGCAGAAAACCTAGTTATTGGCATCTCATATTTTGGTGATAGAGGAATGAAGTCTAATGGATGGAGATTCTCCTTTTCCAGTTTGAGTGCCTTTCATACATTGGGGGAAGGGGCTATCAGAGATGATGATGGCTCCGGTGCTGTTCCCACCCCTTACATTGGTTGTGGACTGCTTTTGGTGCAGCTGTTCACTGTCAGCCCAAAACCATGTTAAGAGAGAAACCTGAAGATAAACTCTCATTATCCTTTATTGCCCAAAGCAGGACTGACACCATGCTTCTTTGATTCTTATATCTACATGGTGAATGTTTGGGTGGCTCACCACATCACCTCTACTGAGGATGCAGCATTAGTGGCAGATGTTGTAAGGTGATCAGTATGAGAGGATGGCTCAGAAAGAAAGGCAAGATGGCTGCTCCAGGCAGAGCCTTGTGGGGTGCATAAATCTTACAGGGCTGAATTTATGAGGCACATTAATCTCTTACCTGGAAAATAGATCAGCAAAAAGCTGAAAATAATCTAATTTGCAGTTGGTCAGTCTCATTCATTTTATGCTGATTCCTATAACTGGTTTACATTTCAGAAGTTGCTTTTTTTTTTTCTGACGCAAATTATATGGGCTTATTCTTTCTGTGAATCTATTTCTGCTGAGACTTGAGGCTGATTAAACTTAAGGGGGTCAATGGATATTAGTTTGAACGGAGAGTGGTCATGACCAAGGAGTTGGATAATAAGGCTGATTGAATACTAGAGATACTTGTGGGAAAATAGTCTCTGTCCCAGGTCCCCAAGACCACCCTTGGGTTCAATTTGCTAGATGTACTACAGAACTCAGAAAAGCTGTTGTTCTCAGTTATGGTTTATTATAGCGGAGGATACAGATTAAAATAAGCAAAGGTAAAAGGAGTACAGGCATACCACAGAGATACTACGGGTTCAGTTACAGGCCACCCTCAATACAGCAAATATTGCAATAAAGCAATTCACACATTTTTTTGATTTCTCAGTGCACATAAAAATTATGTTTACACTATACTGTGGTCTATTATGTGTGCAATTGCATTATGTCTAAAAATTTACATATATTAATTTAAAAAGACTTTGTTGCTAAAAAATATTAACCATCATCTAACAATGCAGCGTTGCCACAAACCTTCAGTTCGTAAAAACCACAATATCTGCAAAGGGCAATAAATCCAGGTGTGTCTATGTAGGACAGAGACCAGGTGCAAGCTTCCAGTTGTCTTCTCCCAGCGGAGTTGTAGGGGCAGTGCTTAATGAAGTGTGATGACGTTCATGGACTGTTTCAATCAGAGAAGCTCACTGAGCCTTGGTCTCCAGGGATTTTCTTGGGTTGTGTCATAGCATGGAGCACCAGCATGGCTGACCTTAGTTACTCCATCTTTAGTCCTTCCAGAGGTCAAATTGGCCCAGGGCTCTAGTTGAACAAAATCAGGTGTTCATCATAAATCACACTGTGAGCATAAACTATATGGTGGGGCCCAAGACTCCAGGTATAAAAAGATGCTTGAATTTTCCCAGGGCTTAGAGGTTATGTCCCAGGAGCCAGTCAAGGGCCAGTGTTTTCTTCAGAATGTGCAGAGATTGACCATGCCAGGCCTGCTGAGTTACACAGCGTAGCACAAGTCTATGCTAATTAATGCACAGGGCAATGAAATCTTAGTTCGACTGTTTGGATGAAGGTCTTAGAAATAAACAATAGTGATCACATAATGGGTAGAAACCTGGAAATAAACAAGCGCTGGGGATACACAAGCATATAGCTAAGTGGGTCACACTATAGTTGGAGCCATGGCCCCAGCACCAATATAGTTCATAGACTCGGGCCAGACTTCTGGTACCAGGAAACCGGTAACAATAAAATCTTTGTAACTAGACACTCATTTCCTAAGCTGAGCACCTGGATCCTTCATGTGCTCTCTGAAGCCAGAATTAGGGTAGGGCAGAGCAAAGAGCTGCAGCAATGTTACAGTGGAAGATGAGGTCAAAGAACTAACATCATTTTTTGGTAACCTTTATTATCTCAAAATGATGAGAAAATGAATACTTTCACTGCCACTGGTGCCTCTGAGGGAGAAGCTCTCAAAATTTCTGCAATAATTGTTTATATTAATGTTAGCTATTTTTAAATCTCTGGGCCTGTTTTTTATGAAATGAGAAGTGACTACTTCATTTCTAAGGTTTCTTCTTTCTCTAATATTTTGTAATTTTCTGCCTAAAGAAAACTACTTCCATCAAATATGTTTCTTACCTTTTTCATGGTTATCTTGCTTTCTTCAGTTTTCCTTTACCTTTTTCATCTTGGCTTGGCTGCTTCTGTTTTGCTAAGTAATTTGCAATTCTTATGGAAATATAACCCTGCTATATTATATAATCAAGTGAGGTGAGGACATGGTTAGGGAATTCCCAAACTTAACCATAGCTGTGACTCTCACAGGATAGGCCCTGTGGTTTCACTAAGGGATCATTAGCATGGTTCCTGGAGACTTCAGGGAAACTAACCTCTGTTCTGGTTCTGTAGAAATATAGTGTTCAGATAAGTGCTTTGACCAGGCTGTACAAGTTTAAAGAGATTGAAGATGGTGGATTAGGGCTATACATGTTGCCTTCTCTTATTTTTTCTTTTCCTTCCTTCTTTCCCTTCCTCCCTCTCTTCTTTTCTCTCTGTCTCAACGGACATTTACTGTGTGCCTACAGTGTTCTGAACACTGATATAAGTGAATGAAACAAAGAGAAATCCCCCCTTTAAAGAGCTTATAGTGGACAAATAGTAAAGCAGATAATATATATTGATATTTTTATGGAAAAAAAAAAGAAAACCAGGAAGGAGGATAGGAAGTGTGGAGTGAGGGGCATAAATGAGACTAGCCCTGTTATCTTTGGTGATGGTGGAGACTTCGAGTTGAGGAGGGGTGGCGTGGAGGAAAAGGGAAGGAGGAGGTAGGGCTTTTCCAGCGCCTTGAAGAATTCTACATTTTTTCTTCACTCCTGCGTCAGTGGGAGCATGTTTGTGTTTGGATGTACTGTTCCTTGCATGTTATGCAACATATGATGCCAGGGCTTTTGGAAGTTGTACCTGGCCTGGATAAGGAGGTTCCTGGAGCATATTCTCATGAGGCTAAGTGCAGGAACAGTTCATTCTTTTAAGTCTGAGATGGTAGATATTGTCATGATTCCAGAGGTCTCACTTGGATACATTTTTTGCTGGAGGCAGGGAGCCTGGAAACCTCAATGTCTGTTTTGGGCATTGTTACTATTTCTTTGCTGCTGAGTATTCTGACTGTGCTGGCTTTCTCATCTCCTTCAGATCAGAGCTGTATAGTGTGGCTTAGTGAGCTGATAGTGGCTCACAAAGTGAATTTAGCAAGTTATAACTAGTCTTTTTTTTTTTTAATGGAATAGAATAGAGTAGAAAGGAGAGAGCTTCTCATCTAGGAAGGTATGTATGGTTTCATGAAACTGTGATTTTCCTTAGGGACCTGTGAATGTATATGTGTTTATCAAGTTTTGATATAGAATGTGCTTCTTATTGTGTTTTGTGATTTAAAAACTCTGAAAGCCACTGCTTTAGATGTGCAAGCTCTGTTCATTGATTTGACCAGTGTCTGTGTCCAGCCTTCTGTATCTACCACTGACATTTGTCAATACAGTGGTTGTACATTGATTCTTCCTGGCTGTCAGTTCTCATTAATGTGATTTCTTTATATAATTTTTAAATACATTTTTAGCTAGAGCAAACAGAAAGAATGACTTAAATTGAGGCAGCCATAGAAGTCTCTGAGTGTGTGTTCATAACTTCTGGTATCTTATCGACCTCTAAAGATATAATAGATTTGTGTTATCTGTGCATGTAGATATCCATGGCCTTTTATAAAAACCTTATCTCCTATGTGCCCAGCAAGGGGGAGATCTAGCAAGAGTTAGTTAGGTGTGGTCCAAAGTGACCCTTTGGCAGATTTCTCTTTTCCCTGTCATGGTACCTGAGGCTACTGCTGCTTCAGGGAGATAGGGCTACCTTCCTTCCCCACTGCTCGCAAAAGGATTAATTTCTCATTGGTTATTTGGTGGAACTTTTTACCTGATGAATACTTGTTTTGAACCTAAACTAAGTGAGAATGATGCAAGTAGAAGGTAATTTATTAACTGGAAAACACTGAATACGTTTCCCCAAATGTGTTCATGAAGGAGTATTTTCCAAAACTGTTAATGGTTTGATAAAAAAGGTTATGGGTCAACTGAGCTTGAGAAACACTGGGTAAAGAAAGTTAACTGTAAAAAAAAAAAAACAAAGCAGGACTCCTCAGAGCCTTTAATAAGATAAAGCACATTTTGATTCTTTAAGTATTATCCAAACTTCTTTAACTGTTGAACTTTTTTTCTTGGGACATCTAATGAGAGGTTTTTTTGGAGGAGCACAGAATGGGAGGTGCATTTAACCATATTGATTATGATCTTGAAATCTTGAGGCCAAGATTTTTTCTTTGGGACATACTCTTGAAATTATGCAGAAAGTCGACATTTTCTGGCACTAATCTGTTATGCAGCATGTTATATAGCTGTATCTATTATGAGATAGTAGCATGTATTGTTAGTTCGCTGTAAAATGTAGTTAAGATATTTGGAGCTAAAACATTTCATTATAAGTTTATTTTGAGTATGTATAAATTGACAAAAGTATTTTTACTTTTATAATTATCTGATTGAAATGTTCTAGCTTTACATTTCTGTGTCTTTAGATATAGTAAGGACTTTTATTGGCAAAAGCTTTTTATGTGTTTGTGAAAAGATTCCTTATTTATAATCTGATGCTTATCACATGCAGAAAATAAATAACATACTTTCATTCTTGTGGAGTTCTTTTTGTTTTGAAAGAGGTGAATAGCAGACTCCCCAGGTAAATGATTATAGTATTGCTATGGAAAACTCCATTTTTTTTTTTTTTTTTGCGGTACGCGGGCCTCTCACTGCCATGGCCTCTCCCGTTGCGGAGCACAGGCTCCGGACGCGCAGGCTCAGTGACCATGGCTCACGGGCCCAGTCGCTCCACGGCACGTGGGATCTTCCCGGACCGGGGCACGAACCCGTGTCCCCTGCATCGGCAGGCGGACTCTCAACTACTGCGCCACCAGGGAAGCCCTGGAAAACTCCCATTTTTTTAGGACATCATATCCTTCATGACCAAAACTATTTATTGTAGGATGTAGGCATAGCATTCAGTGACGAGGGAGATCTGGTAGTTATATTCTGTAACCATCAAATCAGTAGAACTTAAAATTTGGAATTATCAATAAAGACAAACCAAAGGTTTTTCAAAGATCCCTTAATTTCTGTACTTATTGTGTCTTGGAGCAGTCTATTAGTAAAAGAAAATGTAAAGATGAACCTCTGATTCGACATAGTTAGAATCTTAAAGGAACCAGAGACTTTGAAGATGTCAATTTCAAGTAAGGGAAGAAAGCGAGATGTGGTTATAGAATCAGATTTTTCCCAATTTGACTTGCTATCTATTATCTATTATTATCAGGAACTTTACGCATTTACAGCTTGTCTAAAAGCCTTTTCTTTCTTAGTTGTTGAAACTCTTTTGCCTAATAGCAGAGCAGGTGTCATTGATGTAGTGATTTTGGTGGTAGATTTCTATTTATTTTTGTATGGGATAAATGTAAGGGATAAATGGAATAAATCCCCAAAACTGATTCAGTCGTGCTAATGAGTGAAAGCTATTCCTTTTCCATAATGATTCTTTCACATGGAGTAAATGGATAGTAATTTTAACTAAGAGGCAGAGAGCATCAAATGTGCGAGTGTGGGCTCTGAAGACAGATAGCCTGGGTTTGAACAGCAGCTACATTATTTGTTAGCTGGGTGTCTGTGGGCAAATTACTTAACCATTCAGTGTCTGCTTGATTTTCCTATCTGTGAAATGGAGATAATAACAGTACCTACTATTGTCATGAGCATTATAAGTGTATTAATACAAGCAAAGTGCTTAGAGAGACACCTGGAACATAGTAAGTGCTCAGTAAAATTTAGGTATTATTATTATTATTATTATTATTATTATTTTTAGCTAGAGCAAGGTTGCTTTTTCCTGATACTCAGGAAATCTAAACTTTACTTGAAACTTAAGTTGTGTTGGAGTACATTTTAAATAATATCAAGTGTATATCCTTAAATACATCTTCAGGAAAATAAATAAATGCTCTGATTTAACCAACATGAATGCCTTGCATTTAGAGGGAGTAATACATCCTGTTCTGAATTGTCATGTACTCAGACTAAAGAGTTCCAATTTATGCCATTGGTGTGCAACTGGTGACCACACCTCTATAGGCATGTTTGGCCTAACAATATTTGGTTTCGATTTTCTCTTGTTTTTGAGATGCTTGTAAGAAGCAGGGCATGCAGTCATAGCCCACAGGCTTTGCCTTGTTCTACTGTCTTAAACTCTTGCCTGATTCTCCCCTTTAGGCTTCTGAGATGGGACTCCTGTTATGTGAGATGAATTTTATAGAGTGGATTACATTTTACCCAGGGGGGCCTAAGCATATTGAGAAGGACCATAAAAGATGGTGTTCCTTTTCCTGGAGACTTGTTTGTTTTCAGTCATGAAGACATTGGGATCCTTCATGTATTTCCTTGATAAATAAATAATGCTGGAACCCAAAAGTTCTAGTGTTATGATGGATGTCATAGTCCTGCCCAAAAGGATAGTTTGGAGAAACTAATTCAATAAACAGAATCATAATTATACCCAGTAGCATTGGCTGTTTCAACACACAACAAAGTGAAATGACTTTAAGAGAATTTCTATGTTAATACAACTAGTAAAACTCTAAAACTGGTTAGGTTTAACCTAACAGGCATAATAAACATAGGTGAAGAATGCTGAGGGTTTTTTGGGGGGGGGGGAGG
>RJWK010048734.1:0-16842 GCA_004363435.1 Platanista minor
GGCCTCTCACTGTTGTGGCCTCTCCCATTGCAGAGCACAGGCTCCAGACACGCAGGCTTAGTGGCCATAGCTCACGGGCCTAGCTGCTCTGCGGCACGTGGGATCTTCCCGGACTGGGGCAAGAACCCGTGTCCCCTGCATTGGCAGGCGGACTCTCCACCACTGCGCCACCAGGGAAGCCCCATCTATGCTTTTTACTACTGATGTCAAAGGGGAACAAATAGTAGTAGAATTTCTTGCAAGAGGCTTGTTAGGAAGACAGGCAAACTTCTCTTGTCCCAAAAGCTTTAACTTCTTAAAAAGGATAGAATACATGGAAAAGAATAAGAAAGTTTAGCAATAACCTGGCCTCCTTATTAAACCTGGATCTTTGGATTTTTTTTCTGAAAGATTAATCATTGTTCCTTTGTTTCATTTGCAGCACATTCATTGTAACCAGAATTTAGTTAGTCTGACACTTAAGATTTTAGCTATCCTAGACATAATCTTCAAATACTACTACCTATGTAAATTTACTGTTTCAGTTATCTATCGTTGCATAACAACCCACCCCAAAACATAGTGACGTAAAACAACATCAGTTTCTTGTTTGTCACGATTCTGTGGGTTGACCAGGTGGTTCTTCTGCTTCCCGTGGTGTTGGCTGGAGTGAGGCGAGGGCTGGAAGGTCCATAGTGTCCTCACTCACATGGTTGGCAGTTGGTGCTGACTGCCAGCTGGGAGCTCAGATTCTAAGAGGGAGCATTCCAAGTGGCAAAGGCAGAAGCTGAAGATTTCTTAAGACCCAGCCTCTGCAGTTACAGTGTCACTTCTGCCACCTGCTGTTGGTCAAAAAAATCACAGGGCCAACCAGGATTTAAGGGAAAGGGAAATAGGTTGCATCTCTCAAAGCGAACAGTGGCAAAGACTTTGTGACCATCTTTAATCTACCACATACATTTTCCCTCGCTCTGGCAGATCTGGATAATCTTCCTAAAGTACTAGTTTTATCATGATATTCAGTGGCTCTTTATTTAGTATAGGGATAAAGTCTAACTTCTTAATTAATTCGAGTCTCTTCAATTTAGGCCTCAGCATGCATTACTAATTTTATTCTCTCCTAGTCCCTCTGCCTGAATGCCCCACTTAGTCTTGACTCAGTACCCTACTTAAGTTGTTCCTATCACCCAGAATACCCTTCTTCCTACTTCTTAGTTCATACCTCGCCCTACTACTCCTTCAGAGTTCAACACATGTTCTATCTCCTCTACAACCAGACTAGCTCACAGTATTCTCTCTGCTTTCTGCACTCATATAGCACTTATCTAAATAAAACTACTCATTTTCAAAATAATAAAAGATGCTGTAATGACATTCATCTTTTCCTTTCCATGTCTTACCTTTCTAACTTGTAAATTCTTTGAAGGTAGGTGTCATATATTTTGTGTCCTATGTAATCCTTGAATTTATCCTTTCTTTTCCATTCCTACTTTATCACTCAGGTACAAGGTTCATATGACTTGATTGGTTGGTTTCCCAGAATGACTATTTTTACATCATCATTAATCTTCTTAATGTATCATTATGATAAAATGGCCTGTTAATGTTTTTCAAAGGTCTTTCTCATATGCTTTTTCTCATTACACAACAAACTTGTGATTTTTCACCAGGGAAAAGATTCTACTGTGTTTGGAGATCTATGGTGTGTGAGGATATTACCCTCTTAAAGTATCTTCAGGAACTTTCAACTGAATAGAGACTATTTTTAGCCAGACATTTGGAGTGTTTTATAAACTGACCCCAAACCTGTCTCCCTCTGTCCCTAATATGAGCCATCTCCTTTTCAATCTGGAATGGTCATCATCCCTTTAAAATGTAGATTACTTCCTACTTTGCTTATTCTGTGCCCTCTTTCTAGTTCCCTCCCTTAATCTTAACCTTGTTCCATCTTAAATACCACTTATTCTGTGATGCCTTTCTTCATCACTCAAGTTTGAACAGACCCTTCCCTCTTCTGTGCTGTCCTGAAATTCATGGTTTCTATAATACATACAACTGTAAAATACTACCTTATACTGTACATATGTTTGAAATGTTTTATCTTTTTCCCAAAGGGAGGGTCGTCATATCCTATACAATCTTGTATCCCATGCATATTTTTTTGCACAGTAAGTATGCAAGAAACTATTATTGTCTGAAGGAAAAGAAGCACGGTTGGATAGATGAGTCAGCTGGCATTTTAAAATCTATTTCTAAGGAAGTAACCCTGGATTTAATCCTTTAAAGTGTTAGGTACTTGAAATGGTTTTAAATTTGTATTATAGTCATTGTATTTTGCATTAATATTTATTTATTTCCGTGAGAAATGTGACTTTTTCTTTATTCAAAATAGATGGACAAGAAGAGAAGAAGCTGACTTTTATAGAGTTGTATCTACATTTGGAGTGGTGTTTGATCCTGACAGAGGCCAATTTGATTGGACAAAATTTAGAGCTATGGCTAGGCTACATA
Organism: Platanista minor; assembly: GCA_004363435.1. Taxonomy (NCBI): domain Eukaryota; kingdom Metazoa; phylum Chordata; class Mammalia; order Artiodactyla; family Platanistidae; genus Platanista; species Platanista minor. Next base: position 2,491 of record RJWK010048734.1, read on the forward strand.
AGAAAACTGATGATAGTTTGGAGAAATATTTGTATGCATTCATGTCTATGTGTCGGAGGGTTTGTCGTCTTCCTTCCAAAGATGGTATGTATAAAATTTCTTTTTTTCCTCGTTGCAGTCAAAGAAGCAAAATTAGTAAAATTCAGAAATTTCCAGCTATTTTATTTTAGTACTAATTCAACATTTCACCAGTTTTTCTGAATTGTAAATAAACTCTGCTCAAAGATTCTTTACTCCTTAATTCTACTATTGAAATGAGATCTAAAGAGAATAAAGGTACACATTTAATTTTGAGAAAAGTGTTTTTATTAGATTTAGATTTATGATTGTTGGAGGTGGAAGATAAAAGATAGCTTTTGGTAAACAGAACTAACGTGTACTTTTAGTCCGTCTTATAGGAACTGTGCTTAGAGGGCTTATTTACACAAGTAATTTTGCAAGAAGTGAGGCCTCCACTCAAAAGACATTTTAGGGCTTCCCTGGTGGCGCAGTGGTTGAGAGTCCGCCTGCTGATGCAGGGGAAACAGGTTCATGACCCAGTCCGGGAAGATCCCACATGCCACGGACCGTCTGGGCCCTTGTGCCATGGCCGCTGGGCCTGCGTGTCCGGAGCCTGTTGCTCCGCAACGGGAGAGGCCCCCGTACCACAATAAAAAAACAAACAAACAAACAAACAAAAGACATTTTAAAGAGTTTTAGTAGGAAAAAAATACCCAGGGCCTTCAAAAAAACAAAACGAAAACAATCAGAGCTGCTAATGCTCAGCTAAGGGACTGTTCTGGGGTGAATTTAATTGTTTTTGAAGCCCATGTAGGGAGTTTCCATATATCCCTCACTCTTCCCTAATGTTTAAATCTTATGTGACTATAGTTGTAGTGTAATTATTAGCCCAATTAGTTACAATACCATTAACTAAATACCTATTCAAATCTTACTAGTTTTTCTACTGATGTCCTTTTTTGTTCCAGGAGCCCACATTGTATTTGGTTGTTCTTTATCCTTAGCCTCCTGCAGTCTGTAACAGTTCCTCAGTTTTGGGGTTGTTGTTGGTTTCTTTTCTTTAATGACCTTGATACCTTTGATCAGTTTTGCCATAAACCCCTCAGTTTGGCTTTGTCTTGTGTTTTCACACAATTGGATTGGGGTTATGCCTTTTTTTGCAAGAATACCTCAGAAATGATGTGTCCTTCTTGGAATGTAATGTCAAGGGGTTCATGATGTCATTATGTCTTATTACTGATGATGTTGCCCTTGATTCTTTGGATTAGCTAGTTTATGCTGCATTTTTCCAGTGTAAAATTGTTATCTTCTCCCCTGTAGTTAACAGATATCTTAAGAAGATACTTTGAGACAACACAAATCCTGTTCTGCTCAAACTTTCATCCATTGATTTCAGTAACCATCAGTAGATCTTGTCTGCAACAGTTTTTACTATGTAGTTCTCCTGCAAGGAAAAGCTATTCCTTCTCCCTAGTCTACTTAATTATTTATTAATATTAGTATTTTTTCATGTGGGTATTTATTTTTTATTCTGTAGGTTATAATCCAATACTATCAGAATTCATTTTGCTGTTCAAATTGTTCCACATTTGGCCATTAGTAACTCCTTCAGTTGGTCTCTACATTATTTCAACAAGCCTCTATCTTTTTTTGAGTACTTCTCAACTGCCAGTATCTCTGCTCACAAAGATAAGACCTCATCAAAAGGAACAGAGTATGGTCTGATGTTGAAACTGAACCATCTCAGGCTAGTAGTTCATACATTGTTTGACAATTATTCCCATGTTTCCATCAAATTTTAAGAAAGCCTTTGTTGTCCCTGTGAGTTCACTGTAATGCCCTGAGTTACCTTGGTGCAGTTAAGGATATGTGGACTTAGGTTTGCTTGTGGGGTGTTAATTTAATAGTTTTAATTTGTATTTATAAATGAGTTTGAGTGCTTTTCTCTTTGACTAAAACACATAATAGTATGACATTAGCTCATAGGGGATTTCTTAAAAGTAACTTACTAGTTATATTAACCCACCTCCAAAATAACTTTAATGTGTTACTTAACTTTCTATAGATCCAATGTTATATGTTACATGATTTTTAGTACTTCTTTCTAAAATTTATATTTCTCCTCATTTAAAAATGTTAAAAAGAAATTCTGGAAAGTATACAATGATATTGAGTAGAGGTGCATTTTAGAAGTTGCTTTATTTATTTAAAATCTATAATGAAGTATCTTTGAGGGTAATATGTTTGTTCTTGTTTCAATGTAGAATTGGTGGATCCAAATATTTTCATCCAGCCAATCACAGAAGAACGTGCTTCTAGGACTTTATATCGCATTGAACTTCTAAGGAAAGTAAGGGAACAGGCCCTCCGACATCCACAGTTGTTTGAGCGCTTGAAGCTTTGCCATCCAAATCCAGACTTACCAGTCTGGTGGGAGTGTGGCCCTCATGATAGGGACTTGCTCATTGGAGCTGCTAAACACGGGGTGAGCCGAACAGACTATCACATTCTTCGTGATCCTGAACTCTCATTTATGGCAGCTCAGAGGAACTACAGTCAAAGTAAGATGGCTCATTCAAGGACTTCTACCCCACTTTTACAGCAATATCAAGTAGCACTTTCTGCTTCTCCTCTTACCTCTCTACCTAGGCTCCTAGATCCTAAAGGTATTATTCTTGAGGATGTGAAAGTTAAAAGTGAAAACCTTAAAGAGGAGCCTCAGTTTTCTGAAGAAGAATCTATGACTTCTGAGGAAACCAGGACACTAATAAAGTCTGAGCCTGTAAGTCCAAAGAATGGTGTTTTACCACAGGCTACTGGAGACCAGAAATCTGGTGGAAAAGGTGAAACAGACAGACGCATGGTTGCAGCCAGAACAGAGCCTCTAACTCCAAACCCAGCTTCTAAGAAGCAGCGAGTCCACAAAAGAAGATCGGAATCTAGTTCTGATTCTGACTCTGACTCTGAGAGATCGTCCTGTTCTTCCAGATCATCATCTTCCTCGTCTTCCTCTTCTTCTTGTTCCCACTCTCGATCAGGCTCCAGCTCTTCTTCTTCCTCCTCTTGTTCTTCAGCATCATCCTCGTCCTCGTCCTCCTCTTCCTCATCATCCTCCTCATCTTCCTCAGAAGAAAGTGACAGTGAAGAAGAGGAAGTCCAAAAGCGAGGTATATGCATACAGTGCTTTTGCTATTTTAAGACAGCATTTCACATGAAAAGAATTGATTTGGATCACTTAAGCATACTTACATTTTATGTATACAGATTTTCTTAGAGAAGGACTACTGAAAACGCAACTAAATTCCTGGTTCTTACTCCATATTCAATATTCACATTGCAAAATGGGTTAGTCAAACAGGATTAGCGACTTGGCACAGTAATTTTATTACTTTGTGATTGCCTTAAATTTAGTATTACATCTTTCCTGGAGCAAGTTGATCAGTGAACAAATAAAGGTAATATTTTATAACAGACATCAGTCCGACTTACAAAAGTATCATAGGCCCTACTTGGCCCTACTTAGAAAGATCTAGCATAGGAACTTCAGCCTGTCGGTAGTGTGAGGTGGTCCTCTTCTGCAGGTGTCCTTATAGCAGTCTAACAGCTCAGGTGTAAGGAAATGAGTCAACATCAAGTGGACACAGGAGCCATTGTGATACCCACAAGAGTGAGAATCTCCTGTAACAACTCCATAAGCATGACTTTCAGGGTTACCACAAAGGACATGCCCAATTATGAGAGTCCCCTCTTTAGAGAATGATAGCCTTCCCAGCAATATTTGTGTCCTCCCAGTCCAGATACAGTTTACCAATCAGGAGTTTATGTATTTCCAGGGAAACAGACCTCCTAGAGTGTTAACCATGGGTCAAATTTTCATGCAGAAAGGGATGTTTTGTTAAACCTTTTTTCTTAAACTCCTTTATGCCACTTATTGTGCTTTTGTTTCAATTTTAAAAATAATGAGTACTTTATTGCATTCTAGGTGAATTTTTTTTACTTCTAACTTTTCATTTTCAAATATGTCTGAATAATTATATAGGATTTGAAAAGTATATGTAAAATTGTATTGTGCAGTCTTTTTAAAACAGTTACAATTGGTTATAATTATTCTTAGCAGAAGGTACCCCTCACGTGAAAGCCTATGATGAAGAAAGCGTCGCATCACTGAGCACTACCCAGGATGAGACCCAGGATAGTTTCCAGATGAACAACGGGACCCCAGAGTCTGCGTACATCCTACAAGGTGGATACATGCTGGCAGCTTCGTACTGGCCAAAGGTAAACGAGTAATTTCTTGCTGGAATAGGTCATTTTTTGAGTATTTTTCTGTATTTCTTTAATGATAGATATTATGTAGTAAAAAAGGTCACTTATATGTGGGATGACATTTTGGTGTTAGCATGAAAAGTATCAAATATTACTATCAAGTAAATTAGGTCTACTCAAATGTATGTGTTTCTCAATATAACCTTAGAATATTTAGAAGAAAAGATAATGCTTATGTTCACATACAAGTTAGTATTCAGGTGCTTCTTTATGAAATAAGTGCTTTTAAGTGGGTCTTTTTGAAGAAATTTACCAAGCCAGTTGTGACCTAGAAAAAAGGTTCATTTAAGTACATGTACATATAGTGGTGGAAGTTCAGATTGGATTAAGACAGTTCTTCCCATATGTGACTAGGCTAGTAGAAGAGTACTTACCTTTAGGAGTGAGGTTGGGAAATAAATGGGAGAGGAGAGAACTCTCTACTCTTCTGTATACTTCTGAGTTGTTTGAACTTTTTACAAGGAACCCGTGTTACTCTTATAAAAACAAAAGAACAGAAAAATATCTTTATAGTATATTTTTTAATGTCACCAGTGGGAATTTGTATAGAATTGTAAATGTATGTGAGAATATGTATGCGTACCAAAAATACACATATGTTGTACCAGGGTTAAATCCATCAAGGCTGTGAGCCCCAAAGTTCTGACTCAGTTATTAAAATTATCCTTTGATGTTCATGCTTTTCCAGGACCGTGTGATGATCAACCGGTTGGACAGTATTTGTCAAACAGTCCTGAAAGGGAAGTGGCCTTCAGCTAGAAGAAGTTATGATGCCAATGCAGTGGCTTCTTTCTATACCACAAAGCTGCTGGACAGCTCTGGCGCAGCTACAGAATATAGCGAGCCCAGCGTGCCCACTCCTGCAGGTGCTGGCGTTAAAGAAGAACATGATCAGTCAACACAGATGTCAAAGGTGAAGAAGCATGTACGAGAAAAGGAGTTTACAGTGAAAATCAAAGACGTATGTTTATTTTTATTGCCCTAGGACCTGATTGCGATTGTGGTGTGCAGCATGCTTTTCCTGCAAATGGCTGCCTGCTCTTACTCTTACTTCCTTCACATACTTGTTTTCTGGCATTTGGATTGTTTTCTTTTAGATATCCACATTATTAAACTTGAATATTCTACTAGAGGAATCATCATTAAATATGTTTTTCTACCTATACTTCTGAAAATAGTCCTTCTGCAGATCAAGATGCTTTCTTAAACAGTCTGACAGTTTCTTATTGTTTGGTTCTTTTATATAGTATTCACATGGTATGTCAGTGCACTTCCTGTTTTAAACATTTAGCATGCCCTGTTATCAGTAACATTTCCATTGTTCAGTATGAATTTTGAAGCTAAATTGATTACTCAGTGTCTAAAACATGGGTAATATCTTCTAATATGTCATGTGAATAGTGTACACAGAGACATAGGTCAGAAGCTGAAAGGGTTACAATGTGCTAGTCACATGAAAAGCTTTGTTTTCCTCAGAAAAAGTATATGTAATACTTGGATGTTTTTCATTTAAGATAGAAATTTTAATATTCATTATGGAAATTGATTAAATGTTTTTCTCCATTTGATGTATGAATAAGAGAACATGATTAACTTTTCAGGGTTTTTAACCTCACTTTTTCTAAGTAAAAGATTTCTCTCAATATACTACGAGTTTTTGTATTTTTTTTTAATCATTTCCTTCTTATTAATGGTGTTTGTTTAACAGGAAGGTGGTTTGAAGTTGACATTTCAGAAGCAAGGGCTTGCTCAGAGAAGGCCGTTGGACAGCGAAGATAGCGCTCTAGGGCAGCAGCAGTACCTCACTCGACTTCGGGACCTTCAAGGTGCGTCAGAGACCAGCCTCGCCAGTTTTCCAAAATCCATGCCGGTATCAGGTGAATATGCTAGTAATCATTGCCTCAGCATGAAATAGTCCATCATTTGCAAATCCTTTTTTACTTACTCATAGAATACTTACAAGAACCAGATTGTTACTACTTTAAACAGCCCTCTTATTATTAGAAAGCTCTAATTATCACAAAATTTCTTCTTATTTGGGAGCAAACTTTGCCTGCAATTGGTTCTTCTCAGTGACTGAAGTTCTGTCTTCAAAGGTGTCACAGAATTAACCTAGTCCTATGTCTGCATGATAATCTTAACATTTGGAAAACAATGATCATATCTCCCTTGGGACGATATTTTGTACTAACCTTTTGACTATTTGAATCAACAAGTATTTATTGAATACGGAATTGGTGCCCTGTGTTCTGTGCTCTCTAGGCACTGAGGAATCCATCCATAAGCAGTTCTTTAATTTTGTTTATGTTGATCTAGTTGTACTTTAATTTTTTCTGTGTCCCTCTTAAAGTATGCTGTCAAGAATTGATAATTTTAGTTAAGAGCAGCTGAGTCTTAAAATGTATGGACCACAGCATACTAATCGTAAAAAATGTAACTTTTCAGTTAAAAGCAGGTAAGTGACTGGAATTTCCTTTATACCTCCATATACATAAGGCTAAGGACTCTATTTCAGTATTCTACTAAATTCGTTTGCCATACAATAACTTGTAAACATTTCAAAACTCCTGTGCCTATGTACAATGTGTGGAATTCCTGAAGTTTGGGAAAATAGTGAGTGCTTTATTATAGGTGTTAAATTGATTGCTGTTTCCAGTTGCTGCTCTTACCACTTTCTAATTATAAATTATAATTAAACTATAAATTAGAGTCATCAGACTTACTTTTGTCTCTTACGGTTTCATTAACCATTCAGTGTAAGTCTCCAATTACTGGACTTTCAGACACGTATGAATGAGCCACAGTTCTCTTACTGAAGTATAAATCCCCCAAATTGTGATTTACAATGGCAAGGAGCTCTTTTTTTCGTGAGAAAATGGGGAGAGGTGGGGAAGATAAGCTCTGGGCTTTTTTGCCCAACCTAAGTGGGTTTAATAATACCACTGCTTGTACCTTGGTAAGTCCATAACTCTGTAAAGTGGGATTGATACGTCTATCATCTGAACATTTTACTGCTATTGCAGCTGAAGATTGTACAGTCTGCCTATAAGTAATTCTTTGGTAAATAATACTGTTTTAATAGTATCAATAGTAATTATAACACTAATTTGCACCTATACCAAATATTAAAAAGCCTCAAACATTAAAACTAGATAGAATTATCTAAGAATTGTATCTCATCCATCTTGATAATTGCAAATGTGAAATCTATTTTTGTTTTTGGCTGTGCCATGTGGCATGCGGGATCTTAGTTCCCTAGCTGGGGATTGATCCCTTGCCCCCTGCATTGGGAGCTCGGAGTCTTAACCACTGGACCACCAGAGAAGTCCCTGTAAATGTGAAATCTAGCTCTGTCTTCCTACATGACTCTTAGGAAACCTGCTGACATTTTTTAACCTTGTTCGCGAAGTGAGGAGTTGGGGGTCAATGGAGAAGGTAGCATTGTTAGGAGGATTAAATAATATATGTGAAGTGACTAGTATGGAACTTGGCACATAATTAGATGCTAAACAGATGTTAAAATTAGGTTTTAGAATTGCTCAACAACTGCTATTATAATTCTTCGTATTAAGCCCTTTTTATGTTTGTATGGACACCCCTGAATTTTATCTAAAAGCTTTGAGTGAAGATACATCATATAATGTAAATTAATTAATGAAGGACAGTAAAATAGCATAAATTATAAGAGGACAAAACTAAAGAGCCTATTCCAGAAACCACCTGGAATAGTACCCAAAAGATGGTAGAGCCAAACAGCCTGGATTTGAATTCTGTCATTTACCACTGTTGTGACATTGGGCCTGAGATACGTTTCTGATCACATTTATAAAATGGTCTTAATACCTCTGTGTTTTGCTTGTTTTGTTTTTGGTAATTTAAGAAAACATTTGTAAAACCTAGTCCAGAGTATGGCACCTAGTAGGCATTCAATAGAAAGAAGGTATTTTTAATATTGTTGTAATTATGTCTAAGATAAAGACAACACAGGTTTTATAGAGTAGACTAGATTAAATTTTCCATTTTGGATTCTAGGTTAAAATAAACCAGTAATGTTTATTAAAATCAATCTCAAAAAGAAGTCAAGGTAGCTGGGTTTGTTGTTGTTTTAAAAAACGAAAGAAGTCAAGGGAGTATATAATTTGCCAAATTGGATATGTTTATAAATGATCAAATAGGATTTGTTTATAAATGCATACTTTGGTGTGTATACTAATGTTTTTCTATAGATAATTGTATTAAATACTTTTCTTTTTATATAGCACTGGGATAGCAGTAAAGGGAAAGTAAAAGAAACTTAAGACGGTCTCTGCCTTTCAGTTGCTTGGTAGACTAGACCTACATGTTAAAATATTAGATAATTCGTTAAAAACAAGATAATATATCTTGCTACACAGCATTATAGTTAATAAGTATTGGAAAAGAGAGAAGTCACTGCTGTCTAGAGACTTAGGCAGAGTCCTGTGGAAGAGGCAGAATTGAACAGAATTTATAAGAGGAAGATTAGATAATGGTCTTTCTGGAAAATGACATTGAGAGAGAGTCAGGGAATAGCGTGAACCAGAAACTTGATGTTGGGAAAATTGTATGGCTTTAGGATAAGACTGACCTAGCTACTGTTTAAATTCTTACTGGAGAGATATTTGTATAAGGTCAGAGACTGCTTAGCAAAGGTAAATCTAGATTATGGGCAACATCAGAAAGTGAGCTGGGGAGGGGATTGGGTTGGTGGTCAGACAGGAATGAGGCTTGATGTAAGGTATTTCATTCATACTAGAATAGGAAGCCATGAGAAGTTCTTATAAAACAGAATAGTACTTGTAAAAGTAGTATTGTAGGAAAGTTATTCTATTATTACAGTTAAAATGTACTATAGTGAAAGTATTTTCAAATATTCATAATATTTTGTTAATCTGATTTTAATGAAATAACGAAAGCTGTTCTTTAATGTTATGTCACATTCCTCAGTGCTTTCATATGCAAAAATAATTTTTAATCATTGTAATTAGTTATTCCTTACTAATTATGAATTAAGGTATTTTTTGTAACTGAGATGTGAGGAGAGTGACTTCCATAAGTTTATACGGCCAACCAAAGGGAAATGTCTTTCAGGGATACACAGGACTTGCTCAAAAATTCTCCTTGAATTATTGAAAATGCATTTCTAGCTACAAACTGTGAACCATTTTAAGCAAACATCTCATTCTTAATATTTTCTTTTATAAGAGTGTTCTAGATTACGTACTCTTTAAGGACAGGAACTGTTCCTTACCTTTGAATCATCATAGTGCTTTGTACCTAGCTGTTTGATAAATGTGTATTTATTTGTTAGGAAAAAAATGAATGCATGGAACTGTTTCATTCATACCTCTTACAGACATTTTTTAGTGAGTGCCTATGAAATGAAGAGTGAGAAGGGTCAGTTTAATTTGGCAAGAAACAGTGGTGATCTTAAAGAAAATACCTTAAATAGGCTGGGGCAGGAGTGGACTGTGGGAAATTGAGGAGTGAGTTTGTCGTGAGAAAGGGGAGCAACTTTTCAAAAGTTTTGAAAGTTATGAAAAAGCCGAAAGAAGTTTATTTTTTGTTTGAGTTGGGCCACGTTTTTAAGTTGATAAGAATCTAATGTAGAGTAAGATACTTTGGGACAAAAAAACAAAGATAAATGATAAAACAAACTTCTAGAAAAAGTAGGAATTAATGGGTTCAAAAAAGGGATAAAGGTTTGTCTTGTACATGAGAAAGGCATGGTTCTTCCTCGAAAAGGGGACAAAAGAAACGATGTGTGACTATCCAGGGGAAAAATTTGAGGAGACAAGTCAAAACTTGAAAGAGGGGCTTCCCTGGTGGCGCAGTGGTTGAGAGTCTGCCTGCCGATGCAGGGGATGCGGGTTCGTGCCCCGGTCCAGGAAGATCCCACATGCCACGGAGCGGCTAGGCCCATGAGCCATGACCTCTTAGCCTGCGCGTCCGGAGCCTGTGCTCCACAACGGGAGAGGCCACAACAGTGAGAGGCCCGCGTACTGAAAAAAAAAAAAAAAAAAAAACTTGAAAGAGACCTAGATTACAATTCTCCTGGTTTTTAAATGAGAAATGGGGTGGTATTTTTAGTCCAAGAATTGCTTGATTTAGTCTGACTGCTTTTTTGTAAAATAAGAACTAAATTTCCATGTATTTTTTTAAATAAACTTTTTCTTTGATCATGAGTATCATTACAAGCATGATTTATTTTATTCTATTTTATTGGAGTATAGTTAATTTACAATGTTATATTAATTTCTGCTATACAACAAAGTGATTCAGTTATATATATATATATATATATATAGTCTTTTTCCTATACTTTTCCATTATGTCTTATTATAGGATATTGAAAATAGTTACCTGTGCTATACAGTAGGACCTTGTTGTTTATCCATTCTCTATATAATAGTTTGTACCTGCTAATCTCAAACTCCCACTCCATCCCTCCCCAACCCCCGCAAAATGTCTATGTATTTAGAAAAGTAATTACTTTTAATTTAAGAACTAGATTTTTATCACTCTTTTGCATCTTTAATTTGTTAGGTACTCCCATTCAATCAACCCTTGGTGCCAATGGAGTTTTATTAGACAACCAGCCTGTAGTCAAAAAAAGGCGGGGAAGGAGGAAGAATGTAGAAGGTGTTGACATCCTCTTTTTCAACAGAAATAAACCACCTAATCATGTAAGTAAAGTAATGCTTAAAAACTACTGATCCTTGAGTCCAAAATTCAATTCTAGTAAATATACATATTGCTGTTTGTGAATGTTTTGTAGAATAATAAAGATAACTAGAAAATTAGGAGTATACTATATAGCTTTAGATTGTATCTCAGTAGAATCCAGCACTGGCCAAGATTCATGAAAATTTTAAATTTGAAAGATTTAGCAGAACTTTAAACAACTTTTTTTTTTCCTCTTCAAAAAGAATTGCTTCATTGGACCAAAATCAGAATGCTAAAGCATGGAAATAAAATTGCCATTTGATGTTTTTCTACAGGTTACTTTAGGCTTAACCACCTCACAGATTTCTACAGGGATAAATCCAGCACTATCCTATACTCAACCTCAAGGAATTCCTGATACAGAAAGTCCCGTTCCAGTTATTAATCTTAAAGATGGGACAAGACTTGCAGGCGATGATGCACCGAAGAGAAAGGATTTGGAAAAATGGCTTAAGGAGCACCCAGGTTATGTGGAAGATTTAGGAGCTTTTATTCCTGTAGGTGATGCCTTATAAAACTTGGTATATTTTACTTCTATGGTTGGTCACACCTATAATAATGAAGCATAGATTCTCACACACTTATGTGTTCTGCCCAAGATTTAGGAAAATTGGCAGAAAAAAATAATGACCATCTTTCCCATGATACAATACAATATCATTTTCCATTTTTCCATTCTGCATTCAATAAGTGTTTAAGTAATAAAGATCACCTCTCATATACAGAGTACTATCATAGACCCAATGAAGGTTGTAAAGTTACAAAACTTGCAATCTTTTCCCACAAATAGTTTGTTTTAAAATGATAAAAATGATCATAGTAAACATTTATTGAGACTTAGCTGTGTGCCTGGCTTTATACTTAGCATGGATTGCCTAATTTAACACCCCTAACTCTAGCAGAATGGCATCATTATAACATTATAAAGAAATGTAAATACTGAAATTTTAAATATTGGGTTGGCCAAAAAATGCCTTCGGTTTTTAAGTAAAAATAAAAGACTCATTTTTCATTTTCACCAAGAACTTTATTTAACAACATAGTCACCATTTTGTTCCACTACCTTCTGCCATTTTTCAGGCAACTTCATAATTCCATCTTCCCAAAATTTTTTACCTTGTTGAGCAAAGAACTCTTTCAGGTGCCTTTTATAGTCTCCCAAGGAATTGAAATTTTTTCAATTAAGAGAATTTTGTGAAGACCGAAATAAATGGAAATCTGAAGATGCAATGTCTGGTGAATATGGCGGATGAATCAGAACTTCCCAGCCAAGCTGCAACAGTTTTTGCCTGGTCATCAAAGAAACATGCGGCCTTGCTTTATCCTGATGGAAGATTATGTGTTTTCTGTTGACTAATTCCGAACACTTTTCATTGAATGCTGCTTTCAGTTGGTCTAACTGGGAGCAGTACTTGTTGGAATTAATCGTTTGGCTTTCTGGAAGGAGCTCATAATAGAGGACTCCCTTCCAATCCCACCATATAAACAACATCACCTTCTTTGGATGAAGACCAGCCTTTGGTGTGGTTGGTGGTGGTTCATTTCGCTTGCCCCACGATCTCTTCTGTTCCACATTGTTGGACAGTATCCGTTTTTCATCTCCTATCACAATTTGTTTTAAAAACGGAACGTTTTCATTACGTTTAAGTAGAGAATCACATGTGAAAATACGATCAAGAAGGGTTTTTTCCCCTTAACTTACATGGAACCCAAACATCAAAGCGACTCACATAACCAAGCTGGTGCAAATGATTTTCAACGCTTGATTTGGATATTTTGAGTATGTCCACTGTCTCCCGCATGGTATAATGTTGATTGTTCTCAGTTAATGTCTCAATTTGATCGCTATCAATTTTAACTGGTCTTCCCGACCGTGGAGCACCATCCAGTGAGAAATCTCTAGCACGAAACTTTGCAAACCACTTTTGGCACGTTCGATCAGTCACAGCCCTTTCTCCATATACTGCACAAGTCTTTTTTTGTGTTTTGGTTGTGTTTTTACCTTTCTTGAAATAATAAAGCTTAATATGCCGAAAATGTTGCTTTTTTTCTTCCACCTTCAGTATTAAAATGGCTATACAAAAATTCACCAATTTTGATAAGTTTTTTTTAAATGCACGCTGATATGACAGCTGTCACAATACAATCTAACAGAATTGTTTCTAATGAAGTTAAAGACAACTAAGTGCTACTAGAGCCATCTTATGGAAAACACCAAACGAACCTTTTGGCCAATCCAATAAATAGTGCAAGGCCACACAGCTAATAAGTCTTAAACCCACTGTCCAAACTGCTACACTTAAGATTTCATAAGAATACACCTTCTGGTTCTCTTCAGATGCATGGTTTATATTAGTCAAGATGAGAACAGATATATTCGTTTGCATTTTTCTTATCCTCTGAAATACTTTCTACTCACTATCTTATGGGCATATGGCTTTCTTACTCATAGAAATCTATTATTTAAGTTTGTAATGCTTTACTGTCAAATGCTGATGTACCAAATTTTGTATCAGTCTCCCTTGATGTTTCTATATATTTTAGAAGGTAAAAGAGTAATGGCATATCCTCTGTACAATGAAGTTAGTGGGCTTGTTCTATCTGCTTGCAGTATGAAGATTAATTGGATAGCCCATTGAAGTCGTCCCTTACCCCATGAACTTCTTAAGGGCTGTCCTATTCACCTTGTATCCCTAGGACTTAGCACGTAATTCCTGATACAGAGGATGGTATCTAGCTCCTTGTAAATATTTACTGAGTCAGTGATTTAAAGAATTAAAAATGAAAGTCTTCTGGAGACTAAAAAGTGCTATATAAAGGTAAAGTGATTGTTATTTTATTAACAGAAAAAAATTCATTACCTTATTTTTTCATGCAAAAGAACCACAAAAACTCCAGTCCCTACCCTAGAATGTGACTGTAATATATATTTTTATATACTTGTATCTGTGATATGTATTTAGTTTAATATTTTACATTGCTATTATTGTCCCCAAGAGTTAACATGGTAGTCTAAAATAGGGAGCCTCAGTCTTGGCTTTTGAATGCCTTTCATATCCCTGATTTTTTCAAAAGATGCTACAAATTCTCAAATAAACTTTCTCTTAATTCTTTTGATTTAAAAAAAAAGCCAAATAAAGCTCTTGTAATTATGAGGGGAAGGGTTGTCAGTAAGGTGAGCAATCATAAAATGAGTATTGCAATTCTAAAAATAATGAGAATTGTTAGTTTAACCCTATACTTATTAACATGTTAGAAAATAACATTCATTTATTGTCAGTA
>RJWK010048735.1:0-16843 GCA_004363435.1 Platanista minor
TTACACACACCCACACATTGCCTTTCTTGAGGAAGAAGGAATAGAGGGACTCAGAAGGGATATATATATATATATATATATATATATATATATATATATATATATACACACACACACACACACACACACACACACATGCACACACACGTGTGTTTTGTAGGTAAGTTTTGCTACTGAAGAAATGTATAATAGAACTTTATATATAACACCATTTATGGAAAAACAGCTTTATTTATTTTAACATCACCAGGCATGCCTAAGACATAGGAGGTGTTCCATAAATAATTGTTGAATTGAGCTGAGTTCACAGTATGTGTGGTGAATTTCACATGTTTTATATTTCATAGCTGTTACTGGGTTCCATTGGTTTTCACAGTGATGACACATGCCCTCAAGAAACAGAGTTTTTTTTTTTAAAAAGAACCTGAAAAATGTATATACGATCCTGACATAGAATTCTGGGATTTAAAAATCAGTGATGTGTTTTTCAACATCAAACTTTACTAGTCACATGGATTTCATGTAACAATACAAGCTTTCTGAAGGCATTGGATGTCTCTTAACTGTGTGCCTGGGGCCTAGTACAGCACTTGACATGGTAGCATTCAGTAAATGGATGAATGCAAACAGTCCTCCGAACTCTTATATTTTGGTGATTTTAGTTACACGTGTATACCTAAAGCAATGAAATGGATAATTTCAGATGTATTATCTTTAATAAATAAGTTATATTGGGTTTCATGTTGATAAACATAAGTTAACATCAAATATTGTTTTCTATTTGTTGTAAAGTTCCCCAAACCCCAAATCTTAAGAACTCTTTACTTTCTTAAAATGTCTGTCTCATATATGGATATTGGCTAATATTTGTCAGAACGCTTTAGACCAATTTGGAAGGCAAATCTGTATCATGTGTCCATTGAAATTCCTTCTCTCTTGGCCAAATTTATATTCCGCTTTATACCTATTCCCCAACTCACCCTACCATCCCCAAAACAGAGTGTTATTCATTTCCTATTTGAATAAACAGTTTGATGGATTTAAAAAATCTTTTCTTTCAAGGTTCCAACATCCAAACATATTGGAGTTGGCTGCATATTTTACAGAGAGTGAGAAGTTTTGCCTGGTTTATCCGTATATGAGAAATGGATCACTTTTTGACA
This sequence comes from Platanista minor, assembly GCA_004363435.1. Classification (NCBI taxonomy): domain Eukaryota; kingdom Metazoa; phylum Chordata; class Mammalia; order Artiodactyla; family Platanistidae; genus Platanista; species Platanista minor. The sequence continues at coordinate 1,164 of RJWK010048735.1, forward strand.
GATTACAGTGTGTAGTAAGTTATATCTATTACTCTGCCTGATACTCTGACCCTCTAAAGCCCTGAGGCAGCTGCTGAAATACTTGAGCTGTTGTGTGTTGTGCAACATGGTGGCCAGAAGAGTTGCTGAGTCCTTACTCCTCACTGATACCATGTCTCAAATGAGTTTACATCAACTACACTTATTTCTCAGATAATTTTTATTTGCATAACTTTACGCAAAGTACCATTCAGTACAAAGGATAGACATAAAAGTGATAGACACCTTAAAAAGAAGGAACGAGGTTGAATAAATGCCATGGTTTCTCTTTTGTGATGTTTCTGAAAGATAAGTTTAAAAACTGATTCCAAATTGGTTAAATTTCAGTTAAGCTGAGAATAAAAACAGATTATTCTCAATTACCCACACTATTGTGCCACAATAATTTTTAAATCTTGTTTAATGAACTCTTAAACATCTTATTAGCCATATCTCAATTAAGATAACATTAAAATTATTGGGTATTTCCATTGCCTATAAAGGGGCCTAGAACCAGCATTGGTAGTAGAGGAAAACCTATTTTGAATCAAAAATAGGTTATGGTAGGGCTTCCCTGGTGGCGCAGTGGTTGAGAGTCCGCCTGCCGATGCAGGGGACACGGGTTCGTGTCCCGGTCCGGGAAGATCCCACATGCCGCGGAGCGTCTGGGCCCGTGAGCCATGGCCGCTGAGCCTGCACGTCCTGATCCTGTGCTCCACAACGGGAGAGGCTACAACAGTGAGAGGCCCGCGTACCGCAAAAAAAAAAAAAAAAAAAAAAAAAAAAAAATAGGTTATGGTAAACTACAGTGTTCATTTACTCCCTCTCCCCACCTCCTCATTAGCGTTTATTGGTTTTTACTCAGAAAATACAACCAAACCAACTACTGTTGTCTTTTCAGGGTGACACAGCCCCACTCTCTTGGCACATTCGAATCAGTATATTAATAGGAACAACCAAAGCCGTTCAGTACTTGCACAACAGGGAACCGTGCTCCGTCATCTGTGGCAGTATATCAAGGTAAATTATCCCAGCGCTGTAGGTTACAGCTGAAGGCCCCTTTCATCATCATGGATGAGTCAGACTTCACCCTATTTTCTGTCTGTAGTTTCCCTGGTGTGTATGTGTGTGTGTTAAGAAATCTCATTGAAATATTTAAAATCTTACCTTTTAATGAAAACATGTCTACCACATTTTAAAGGCTGCACTTATATTGCCAATCGGAGAGTTTGTATTATCTTTGGGAATTATTAATGAACAGTGTAGGATAGACAGTTTTGCGTATTTTATTAATTATACCGCACAGCAAACTGTGAAATGAACCTGTTTTCATCTCACTTTTTTAAAAAAAGAAACTGAGGTCTCCGGAAAGGTTAAGTGGCTTATACAGGGACTCCTCACAAGATAACAGTAGTGATTGGCAATTTAAATTCTTCCTCCTTGAGTCTCCAGCCTCCTGCCATGCCACTGAGCCCGCTGCCTCGTAGCTGTAGGTACTCACCTGTGACAAGCTGAGCGGCAATCCCAGTGTTCATTTTTGAGACACGTGAGAAAATTAGAAGCAACATCTTCCGTCTTTTTTCCTTCTTCAGCAGACGTAAAGAATCATTCAAAGAGTGTACCCTGTAGCAAACCACCCCCCCCCCACAAACCCTGCTGTGCATTTTTCCTGTGTGCTCTTCATCATGAACCTGTCTCAAAGTAGGTAAATACACCTTTGCTGAATAGCAGGGGAGACTGAATTTAAAAGGCTCTGCCTCTTGCGAACCATCACCTAGTATCTTGGGAAAAGCTTTAAGTGCGCCTTCGAGTTGAACCAAAGAGGAACTGATTGCATACTTTGTTTTTCTGGTGAAGTGAATTTCATATAAAAAGACTCTAGATTTTGTTTTGTCCTGGGAGAGTGGTGGGGGTAGGGTGGAGTAAAATTTGTGTAAAATTTGTGCGCCCTCCTAAAAAATTTGTGCGCCCTCATGGGGCCTGGGACAGAGATGGACAGTGAAAGTCTCAGCGGTCGGTGGAACCTCCCTTTTCCACTCAGCTCTCAGCCAGCTCAGCACTGTAGGTGCTTAAATATGTGTTCTAACTGGGTAGATAGATAAATAAATACCTGGAATTTTGCTATACATATTCTTTCTTTGGTTTAAAGTGGGCTTGAACTCATTTTTTATCCCATGAAGTAATCCATTAATTTTAAACATTTTCCTTTTGTGTGACTGATTCATCACCTCCTTTCCTGAAAGCAGAGCTTGATAGGAAAGAGGGGTGAGAAGGGAGACAGTGTGAAGGTCCTGGTACTTGATGGGACAGGGGGACAGGGAAGGCCACTGAACATCAGGATCCCGGCTCTGCCTGAGTCACAAGGCTTTCCTACAGCTGACCCTGAGCAGGGAGATTTGCATGTGCCCCTCCAGCGTGCCTCTCCTGCTTTTAGGTCAGAGCACAGGCTGTGACCCTGATTTCTGCTTTCTCATGATTGGCACGTGTCTTCAGGCAAGTTCCCAGGAAGTAGGCTCAGAGACAGATTTGCCTGCAGGGGAATTTTTTGAGAATGCTCTCAGGAATAACAAAAATAAGGGAAGGAGAAGGAAGACAGAATTGGGCAGTTGGAGAAGCTGAGCTGGGATATGGAAGTAGAGGCCTGGGCAGATGCCACGGGGACTGCTGAAGTTGGGGTGGCCCTTCGAAACTATCCCCAAATGAGGCAAGGTGCTTGGGTTTTGGCATCCCTGCATCCAGCCAGCCCTGAGTGGGGCTGTATTGGGGTGAGGCAGCTCCCTTCTCCCACTAGCAATTCCCTGGTGGGGGCTCAGCTGAGAGCCCTGAGCAGCCACGCCTCCCTGTTGGGGACCGAGTGCCTCCCTGGATCATGAAGGAAGGAAGGGGCCACACCACTGCGGCCGCCACAGTTAGGCAGGAAGTCGGCTGCATGGCGCTCTGCAAAATGTGACTAAATGATTTTCTTTTTCTTGTACTTTCCTCCCCACCTTCTTGCCATCCTGTCCTCTTAGTTCAGTATCCACAATTGTTTAGATCAGAGAGATCTGGTTTAAGAAGCCAGCTTAAGATGCGATTCTGAGCCAACTGCTTGACTCCTCTACGCCTCAGGTTTTTTCCTCTGCAAAGTGCTAATAAGAGAATAATAGCTTCTCCCCCTTAGGGTTAAATGGCAGAAAGTCTGTCTGGTGCTTGGCAAAGAGGATGCACTCACTAAATGGTGGCTTCTGTTATAATGGTCAAGAAGTGGTAGGAGTAGCAGAGGCGGAGGCTAAGAGATGTTCTGGCCAGTCAGCCATTTTACTTATCACCCTTTTACTTATTGTCTTAGTCCATTTGTGCTGCTCTAACAGAAATACTGTAAATTGAGTGGCTAATAAACAGTACACGTTTATTTCTCATAGTTCTGGAGGCTGGGAAATCCCAGATCACGGCACTGGCCAATTCTGTGTCCCATGAGAGCTCACAGATGGCCGTCTTTTCTCTGGTGGAAGGTGTCAGGGGTCTCTCTGGCGTCTCTTTTATGAGACTAATGGCACTAATCCCATTCATGAGGGGAGCCGTTATGACCTAATCACCTCCCAAAGGCCCCACCTCCTAATACCATCACACTGGGGGTTAGGATTTCAACATAGGAATTTAGGGGGGACACAAATATTCAGTCCATAGCCCTTACCTCTATCATCAATTTATTGTGTTTGAAAAGTGGACCTACAAACTAAGTTCTCTTTTAATAAAAATCATTTCTGTGTTAGCACATGTTTATTGAACATTTTGCAAATCACATTCATTTTAGTTCACAAATATTTATGGAACATCTGCTGTGTGCAGAGCATTGTCTTAGACCACAGTGGGGGGAAGACATTGACGATCATAGTCTTGACCTTGAAGCTTCAACCTGGTGATCAGGTAGATAGTGAAAACACAGAAAATATATAGTGTGGCACTAAATATGCCTAATGTGTGGTTGGTCTGAGAAGGCTAATTCTAATTTAGGTAGTTCCAAGCCAAATCTTTGAGGAGATGGTCATTGTCAGTGGATTGGTTGAAAGAAGGGAAGAGAATATTCCTGGTGGAGGCATCATTTATTCAAGGGAACAGAGTGAAGAAATGCTGGGTATATAATGAAATCAAGACAAGTTAGTGGAGGGACTTCCCTGGTGGTCCAGTGGCCAAGACTCCGCACTCCCAATGCAGGGGGCCTAGGTTTGATCCCTGGTCAGGGAACTAGATCCCACATGCCGCAACTAAAGATCCCACATGCCGCAGCTAAAGATCCCACATGCCACAACTAAGGATCCCGCATGCCACAACTAAAGATCCTGCATGCCACAATTAAGACCCGGCACAGACAAATAAATAAATAAATAAACACTTAAAAAAAAAAAAAAAAAAGACAAGTTGGTTGATTGGAGAGGAAAGGATGAGATTGGAGAATAATGAAAAATAAGCCTGGAGAAAAATAAGGAGAATTGTGGGGAGAGGGTTGGATGGAGCTTTGAACACTTCCTAGGCTGAGGACCTGGGTTTGATAAGCTAGGCTCTTACAAGGGACTCTGAGGCTTCTTCTCTCTGGGGTATAGGTGGGAACAGAAAGGTTCTGAAGTCTCTTAGGTGGTCTCACAATTTAAAAGGAGGCTATTTCTTTCAGGTCAGTATCCCAGGTATTTGTCTGGATGTGCTGAGCTATAAAATCACTTAAATAACACAGAGTGCTCAACAGGTAATATTGATACGAGTAGCAAAAGAGATCTGATCAGAGAAAGGTAGAATTTCATGGAAGAGGCAGGATTGAGCTGGAAATGAAGCTAGCAGTGTATTATATTTTATTTTTTGTTGGTGAAGGGGCTGCTGCTGATTGTTGCCTGTCTGGGTTTTCCAAAGGGTTCAAGGGCTCAAACATAACCATCTATAGATTACACCCACCCAGTCATGTGTCAAGGTGTGGAATTCTGGGGCTCTGGGCATTGATTGGAGAATTGTGGTTTCACAAGGGCTCATCAGTGTGTCCCCGTCTGTGCCAGAGCAAATCAGCCCCCTCCACAGCCACTGAACTCTTGGCTTTTCTGCTGAGCCTGCCAGCAAAGGTGTTAATTAGTGCCAACTATAACAGTAGACTTTCCTCCCTTCCTTTGTGCACACCTGTTCTCTAGAAACTGGAATGAGACCAGCTCATTTCATTCAGGGCACTGAACATCTGTCAGATGGTAATGACATTCAGTCCCCTGCAGTCTTGACCAAACGTGAATTGGCTGACCTAGATCGCCCTCCTGAATCTCTTTTTGAATCCTTTACTTCGCTCTAAACTTGGGCCTCCCCGGTTCTTGGTCCCACTGTGTACAGCCTTGTGCTTTCAGGGACATCTGAAATCCCTACTATTCGGCCTTTGTCATATTAATTTTCTAATTCTTTGCGAGGAAAGGCAGCTTCTTGAAGAGATGTCATTTTATGGCACAGCCCTGATAAGTGGCTCAAAAAAGCACATCTCAGAATGTGTTAAAACAGTGACCTTTTCTGTGGGTAAGTCAGGGCTCTGTTTTTGTTGAAGTGAGAAATGGAAAACCTTTATTTTCTTTTCTGCACTTGGGCCTCAGACTGATGAATCACCGAAGAGTTATCATACATCATTTGACATTATTAAATATTGTTTTTAATAGTATGAAATAACATACGGTGTACATAAAGTGACAGTGCAAAAAGCCAAATTGAAATAGTAAACAGTACACAATTATAACCTCGTAGAACTACAACTTCAGGAATTAAAAAAAAAAGATTAAAAGTGGAGCATACCAAATTATCAGTAAGGCTTTAATTAGATGGAGAGACTATGGCTTTTCATTTAATGGCTTACTTTTTACTTCTACTTGATATTAAATTCTTATTTAAGGATTATGTCTACTCTTATAATAAAAATAAAATTCATTAGAAAAAAATAACTCAGCATCTTTCTATCTCAAACCAGGGAGTCAGAAATTTCAAGGAGTCTCTAGTTGCTGAATGATATCCCAAAGTTTCTTTTCATTCTCTGTAATTAATTCTGTCTGCAAAGAAGCTTGATAATCTCACACCTTCGTCGTTTTAAAAATAGTTTAAAAAAATGAAGATTGTAAGGTCATCCTTCAGCAGCCTGGTGCCCAAAGTGTGAGCAGCACCTTCTGTCTGGGCATCACGAAATGCTGTCACGGGGCTGACATGGAAAGAGTACAGGAAGTCTGGGTTCGGGTCCAGGCCCTGCCCCCCACTCTCAGGCCACAGTTTTCTCACTTGTACATCTGAGCCAAGTGGGATAATCTCGAGTTGGACCTCTTTTTGCTTTCAAATTCTGTGCCATTTCACCTGCTTGTTTTTGTACTGTGCTCTATACTCACAAATCTAGGGGCTGTGGCTGGAGAATGACATGACACCACATTTTCTTAGATCTTGGCCAAGCTTTCCCCTGATCAGCTTCTGAGTGAGGATGAGCTCAGATATGTTTCAGGAGGCACCTCCAGACACCTGCTCACCCTAGAGCAGGTTAGGGAGAGTTCTGACTTGCCTGTTTTCCAGAAACACCCTTTCCCAGTCTTTTCCCTGTCCTTCCCCCTTTCCAGCGCCCACCCCAGTGATCTCATTGCTGCCCCTGTCTCTTGTCACTGCCTAAGGGTGTGGCCTCTGGGGTTTCCCAGGTCTCAGTACAAACGCCAGCTTTACTGCTTTACAGCAGTGTGGTCGTGGGTAAATTACTCAGTTCCTTGAGGCTCAGTCTCCTTATATGGAACTAGAACCACTGCACTTCTTCCCAGGGTTGTGAGGATGAAATAAGATTATCTCTGTGAAGCACAGCCCAGGGTCTGGCAGTGAGTTTAATTCCTCCCACCTAATGGAGACTCAGGTATCTCATCTGACCTGTCCTTGGACCCCTGCACAGCACATTGTTATTTGGGTGCAGCTCTAATTATTAGAACTTCCTCTGCGCTGCACCAAAATGTGACTCGCCCATTAGCCGTTATTTTGGCACCGGAATTATCTATATACAACTAGAGAGAAACAATTCATTTCCTTTCTGCCTTGTAATCAACAGTTTCTTGGTCTTTTACGAATAGCTGAATCAAAAGATGTTTCTTTCAGTTAACTATAGTGAATCGAGAGGACACTGAACAAGGAAATAGGAGGGCTAGGCTTTAGTGTAAGCTATTTTGCATAGAACGAGTCATTTCAACCAGCTGGGTCTCATTTACCTCATCTGAAAAAAAGTGGTTATACTTTTAGCAGCGCTGACAAATCTATTTCGTCTCACATTCCATCTTTGATTGGATGGTAATGACTTCCCATGTGCCTTGTTGAAAGGGAATCTGGGGTGGGTGGCTCTGAACTCAGTGATGTCTGCCAAGAATGTGGGAGGATGTTTTGGCAACATTTGGGCCACGTATCTGCCATATGCCCAGTGGTCTAAGGCTGCTTAAGGTTTCAAATTCTCTTAATTTACAAACTGATTCTATAATCTGATGTTTACTTGGTATCTTCTATAGATTCAGCATTATGCTTCTGTAAACAGCAGAAGCTGGTCTCTGAGGGAGTGCCAAATCGAAGAGTGCAGGCTGTACGGTAGGAACTTGGAGAAAGGAGGGCCGCTGGAATTCAGAGCAGTCGAGTGGAAACTCAATGGAGGAAGTGAATCAAGCTGCATAGAGGATTTGGATGACAATAAGTGGGAGGGAGTACTTTGCAGGTAAGGGGAACAGTATAAAGAAGGCCCCCAGACAGCAGTAAGCCCAGTCTGTCCTGACTGCACTGGTAAGTGTTAGTACCTTCAGCGTGGCTGGTAGGCTGCAGACGTATTAGGGAGCTCAGTGAAAGCCAGGGGACTGAGTTTACGCATCGTTTGGTCTTACCGTTGGTTTGACAGAGGAGAAAGCTGAGACTTACAGAGGTTAGTAACCTGCCTCAGTCACATGTCTGTAGATGGGTTGAGGAGGTGGGTTCCACGGTTGTGTGGGTCCAACAGTCATGCTTTTATCAGGTAATTAATAAGTCCCGGTCTTTCTAGCCGGGACTCCTGGGAGCATGTCGGCTTCATCAGCAGAGGCAGGGAAATGGGACAGGAGAGGAGAACATAATTAGTATGTGCAAATTTGGAAATATTGACCTTGGACTCCTAGTGAAAACGGCAGCAGGCGGCCGACTTTGGAGGGGAGATTAGGCCTGGTGGTCTGCATTCAGAATCTTCGCCTTGTGCAAGCAGAGAGAGAGAGTAAATGGTCTTCGAAGGAAGACACTGTCAAGGACACAGCTGCAGAACACCAAGGATGAAGCCGAGACCACATTTCAAAGGTATTTTCAAGAAGTCTGCTGGTTTAGTTACCCCCAAAATGTCTTAGTAATTTGAACTCTGCAAAGAGAATGTTATAAAAACAAAATCCATTTCCAGATGGTGGAATCTGAGGAGGAAAAGGATTGAAAGAAAAGAATCCTAAAGAGTTGAAGTCTCTGCTCTTGGCAAAAGACCCTCACATTTTTATTGGGGCAAACAAAAATGTTTTTGAATTACGGGATCACATAAAAGCATCTGAAGGCAGTAAACCTTCTTGTTATTTCCATCTTATTCCTTAGCTAGCTTAACTGTTTTCACATTTATGAATGATTTTAAATTGAAATGCATTTTATCCCCGGCATTTTTCATCCCAGGCATTCATTCTTGTTAATGTTGCCAAAATGAGGAGATAATCTTAGGGAACATTTCTAATGTTTCCTACAAGATCATGTTCTCCTATGGTATGGCCATGTGTCTCCTGCCAAGTGAAACAGTCTTCATACAAGGGAGGTGGTCTAGGAAAGAAAGGAAGGAAGAAGCCATCTGCTTAAAAATGAATTTTTTTAAAAATGGAAATTGATCAAATATATATGGCCATAGTAAGTGCGTAGGGAATTCCCTTTGTGAGGGACTAGAAAGACTGAGTAGTTGGGAAGGAGGGTGGGCAGCCACAGATGGGCTCCTTCAGTGTGGCTGCATCACCCTTGCCCATGGGCCCAAGCTCCTCCTGCCTTTACCCCCAAGACCTGATGTGTGTGGTGAGGCCATTGGGCTCCAGCTCAGCGTTTAGCAGGGACCGAAAATGCAGGGAATGCAAATGTTTGTTTGATTGATGGTTTAATTAACCAGTCTCCTCCCTGTCTGACGTTACCACCCCCCCCACCCCCCCACCCCGCCAAAAAAAACTACTTTTGTTTTTCAGAAACATTTTAGGTATAGCAATTCTTTTTCCTCAGATTTTTCCTATTTTCCCCCTAGTGCCTGCCTTCTTCTAAAATATCCAAATATGTTCATTTTTTCTAAGGAATGCCAAAACAAATATTATGTAAATTAAAATTTTCCCTATTAATTTTATTTACCACTATTGTCTCTAAACCCCAATGTTCATTTATTTGTATACAGGAATACATACATGCTTGCACACATACATACCAAACAATATGTATATTTTTCTCTCCATGGTCTTAAAACATCTGGGAATATTAGTTTAGTCAGGTTCTTCCAGAAGTTCTCTGGAACTATTTTGAAACACAACTGACACCTTGAAACTGATTAACCCAAGGGTGTTCAGATCTCCAGGGTTATCCTGCAACCCTCTGTACCTTTGTTACATCAAATTGGTGTCCTTGAACTTCTAGAGACACCTAACCAAATTCTGTAGGATTTTAAGGTAAGGTGGTGGGTATAGGATGGACACTGGCCAGACTACATCCTTGAAAGCATGTTTCGAGGCTCTCCCTGTGCATCAGGCACTCTGCTTATGTTTTCTCATTTAGGCCTTGTAACAACCCTGTGAGGTAAGCATTATCAGATCTTTTTACCTACAAGGAAATTGAGGCTTAGGGAAGTTGTGCTAGTTTGGTCAGAGACGAAATTTCACATTTAAAGGAGGAAAACCCCTTGTTTTTTTATTTATTTTTTTTTTGTGGTACGCGGGCCTCTCACCGTTGTGGCCTCTCCCGTTGCGGAGCACAGGTTCCGGACACACAGGCTCAGCGGCCATGGCTCACGGGCCCAGCCGCTCCATGGCATGTGAGATCTTCCCAGACCGGGGCACGAACCCGTGTCCGCTGCATCGGCAGGCGGACTCTCAACCACTGCGCCACCAGGGAAGCCCGGAAAACCCCTTATTGTCTGGGCCTAGGACTCACAAGACACCAATAAAGCAAAAACAAGCTATAATACTGTCTCTGAGTGCTGCCTAGGTCAATGGGAAAGAAAGGGAAAGCTGTATAATCCAAGAGGGTCATAAAGGCTCTCAGCTTCACATCATCTGAGGCCAGATACACTGCATGCTGAAGTGGGAGAGGGTGTGTATGCCTTTTTCCAGTAATCTGCAGGTTGTCGGAGCAACTGGGTCTTCCCTCATCTGGTGAGGGAAGGCAAGACATCTGGTGAGGGGTGTCTTAGTGTTGCAACAGCAGTGACACAGACAACAAGCTGTCCTGTTGCCTCAGGCTGTCATGGAGAGCCAGTTGGGTGCTCTTTATCTCTGGGGCCAATTAAGTGAAGTCTAGACTTTTCCTGAGAGTTGCCAAGTACTCAGGGACTGGGCTACTGAGCACCAACAGCTCCCCCTAAAATCAAAATATAGATACAGATTTTTAAAAACCAGTCATGCGCTTACATGTCAAACATATTTGCACTTAAATTCAGATCCTGCATTGCAATCTAGGTGTATCATCTTGCTTTATATTTAAGGCCCAAGGGCTTCAGCTTTAAATTAGGAGACAGCGTGAGCAAAAGGTACCCAAAAAGAATTGTCCTAGAGACCCCTAGCAATAGAGAGATGAAGTAACATCCCCAGAATCAGAATACAAATTCACCACTTTGTGTGGGATTTTCCCCATCACCTTAATGTACCACTACTAGTCCTTCTACTAGAAGAGTTATCTAGAGAGGTGGTGGTCTCTCTGCTACAGTAAGTAGCCTTGTGGGACGGAAGAGAAGAAATAGGTGGTAGAAGCACTAAATTGAAGGCGTGGGCCATTGGATGTTTCTCATCTGTTTGTTGCATTCTGTTGTTACATGATTTTAATTATTTTATGTTGTCTTTGTTTTGTTAGTCTGTTTTTACTCCTGTAGGGTGAATGCATTCAGTTGACCTGCAAGGTAGATGAAGGCACCTTATGTTTGAACATCCTATTTGAGGTTGAAGGAGGGGAAAGAATTCAGATACAATTGATTGTTGAAGGGCCTTTTGTAGTTCCCACTTTCCTAAAAGAGAACATCCTTCTTCCTCAGCTACCATTAGCCTTTATTTATTTATTTATTTATTTATTTATTTATGTTTGCGGTACGCGTGCCTCTCGCTGTTGTGGCCTCTCCTGCTGCGGAGCACAGGCTCCAGACGCGCAGGCTCAGCGGCCATGGCTCACGGGCCCAGCCGCTTCGCGGCATGTGGGATCTTCCCGGACCGGGGCACGAACCCGTGTCCCCTGCATCGGCAGGCGGATGCTCAACCACTGCACCGCCAGGGAAGCCCCTAGCCTTTATTTAGAACAGAGTAAATCACTGGACTCAAAATTTATGTTGTACACTAAAGTCTGCTGGTAAACAATTTGTCTTTACACTTTCATTATTCAAAGTGTAAATGCGATGCCCTGGAACAATTTCACATTTTTATTGATGGCTTCTCACCGACCCAAAGTCCTCTGTGTAACCCAAAGTCCTTTATTGTGTAACGCTGTGGTTACTCAGCTCACCTCTGCCTAACTCTTACAGAAGCATGAGTCATCAGTTGCTGAAAACTTCCCCAGTTTTTCTGAGGATCAAATAAATGGATTAGATTATGAGTGGTGGTGTTTCTTTTTTTCCTTTTGTACTTAGAAAAGACCTATTCTTCAGGGATTCTGTTTCACCAATTCAGCTTTTTTTTTGCGGTACGCGGGCCTCTCACTGCTGTGGCCTCTCCCGTTGCGGAGCACAGGCTCCGGACGTGCAGGCTCAGTGGCCATGGCTCACGGGCCCAGCCGCTCCGCGGCACGTGGGATCTTCCCGGACCGGGGCACGAACCCGTGTCCCCTGCATCGGCAGGCGGACTCTCAACCACTGCGCCACCAGGGAAACCCACCAATTCAGCTTTTTGCATTTTCTTTTAAGTTATGGTTTTATACCATCTTTAAGGCTAGGGTGGAGGAAGAAGAGGATGAGATGTTTGACCTTGAAGATCTGGCATTCAGATCTTTGCTGTCCTCCTCTTCTGCTGAAATAAAGCGGGGTGGGGGGCAGTGATAGGGCAGGGGGTCAGAAGAGAGCCAGGCTTTCAGGGTGGCAGAAGCTTGGGTCCTGGTAATGAGAGTTAATGAAACTCTCTGCCCACCTCAACTCCTGGCACACCTGGCAAACTCCTGCATTAAATACCCCGGGACTCTGAAATGATCACGGCGTCTCTGGAAGCCCCAGCCTTGATCTGAACAAGTGAAGTGTACACCTATGGAAGAAGTCATTAAGAACTAAATGTCTGTTCTTATCTAGAGCTGGGTCGAAGGTAGGATCTGGCTCTAATGTATTCCCCGTATTCAGAGGTTCAGGATAGCTACCACTGTTCTCCAACTGAGAAAACGGAAGAACGGGTAAGGAGTAACATAGATGGTGCTGTGTGAGACCCCATCTGGCCTTAGAAACTGCCAGGTTTGAAATATTGGGGGAGAAAAGACCAGGCAAGGAGAATAATGAGGACTGTGCTTACTGATACAAGTCTAGAGAGCCAGGCCTTCTCTGACTTTCTCCTTGTAGGTACAAGGATCACGCAACAGGTAAAGGCCCTCAGCTTATGGACAAGGTGGGACCCTGAAACTCTTTGGACCCTGAAACTCTCCTGCCACCTTTAGAGGAGGGAGAGTGAAATAAAGTTTAGAGCACATGTTTCTCTATCCTTAAAGGGCCCTGGGGAGTCCCATCATTTTGTCTGTTGTCAACTCAGTCCTAGACAAAGTCTGGACTAGAATTCTCAAGACATTAGCATCAAATCCTCTAAATAGAACTAGGACTCAATACTCTGAATCATAATAAGACCTGTAGTTCAGACCTTAGAACTAGGGTCTGCCTGTGGGCCTACTTGTATAGGGACAGCAAGAATTTCTAGAACTTTCATAAGATCCAATATTTGTTCTAGAATTTCTTCTTATCCTATAGCTATTGCCACTTTTACTACCAATATCCCATGTGGCGTTTTGGATGGGCAGGCCTACTGTTGGAAGCTTTGGTTTCAGGGGACGAAAAGCAAGCTCTAGATAGCCCGAAGTAAAGTGGAAAAGTAAATGACTTTCTCACGATCCACCCACCTCTTTTATCAATATCCATCTGCTGTCTTATGAGGGGTTGCTAATCTTCATCTCAGCTACCAGTATTGAGCATTACTGTATATGCCAGGCTATTCATATGCCCCATATCAGTTCTGTGAGTTCTATTTTTTTCCTCATATCACATGTGAGGAAAGATGACATTGAAGCTTACAGGGTGAGGTAACCCACCGGCAGTCACAGAGCCAGGAAGAGGCAGAGCTGGGACTTGCTCCCAGATGTGTGCCCTGTGAAAAGCTTATCATCTCCCATCACTGCTAAGACCACCCTTCAAAGATAAAAGAAGCTGCTGCTTATTCTCAGCTAAGATGTTAAGTGACTATTAAGGTTTTTATGTGCCAAGCAGCTAAAACTGACTCTGAGCACTTTGCCTTTGCCTCTGCAGATATTTGTATTTTAAAAAAGACTCAAAGACAAAAAAATCCATAGAGGTGGAACAACGGAATAGGGTTATTAGGAAGGCAGGGGCTACCAAAGATTCCTCAGATTACTGCCGATCAGTAGCTCTAAGCCGAGCATTCCACAGCACAGCCCTGTGCACATCAGACACTTAATTATAATCTGATTAAAACTCAGTTAATGTTCTCATTACATGCATGTAAGCAGAACACAAGGAAAGCTGCTTTGGTTAACTTTAGATTCTCCTGTTGACAAAGCATCAGCTTTATCCACCAACTCCATATATGTGCCTGTAAATTTGAAATGCCTACTGTTCCTAGGTCAGGTTTTTGTTTTAGGTTTTCTACAGCACGTGGATTTATACTTTAAGAAAAATGAGAAAATGTCCTTTAAAAAGTTCATGGAAAATAACATATGGCTTTACTTGGAATTGAACAGATATAATGGTGAGCTTGTCCTGTTTTCAAAATACCTTTATGATGTTTTTGTCTTGTTTGCCCTTGATCACAATTTCAGTGCAAACATACTTCTGGATGATCAGTTTCAACCCAAACTAACTGATTTTGCCATGGCACACATCCGACCCCACCTAGAACCTCAGAGCTCTGTCATAAGCGTGACCAGCAGCAGAAGTAAGCATTTGTGGTACATGCCAGAAGAGTATATCAGACAGGGCAAGCTTTCTGTTAAAACAGACGTCTACAGCTTTGGAATTGTAAGTACCAACTACCAGTTAACAAAGTAGAAGAGTTTGTTGCCAAGAATACACTAAATTCCAAGAATTATTTTAAAGGCTTTAGCTTTTAGACCTATTGATTTTCTGTTACTCATTGTCTTATACATTAATTTTGTGTAATCAATCAAGTAATGAAATGTAAAGTCCTTAATTAGAATGAACTGTATTCAGTACTGAGGTTAATAGTCACGACTAATTATGTGTATATATTTAATATTTGTAATATTTTAATAATATTTATAATAATTTAGTAATTATTACTATGTGTATAATATTAATATTATGTAGCTGACTTTCTATATATTCCTTGTAGGTAATAATGGAAGTTCTGACAGGTTGTAAAGTGGTGTTAGATGAGCCAAAGCATATCCAGCTGGTAAGAATTGTCTTCATTTCTGTGCCTATTTCTTGGTCACTTTTTGGGTAGATTCTGAGTTCTCAATGATGAGGTTGTCTCCTTTTCTTCCTAGAGGGATCTCCTTATAGAACTGCTGGAGAAGAGAGGCCTCGATTCATGTATCTCATTTCTAGATAAGAAAGTACATCCCTGTCCTCGGAATTTTTCCGCCAAGCTGTTCTCTTTGGCAGGCCAGTGTGCTGCAACACGGGCAAAATTAAGACCCTCGATGGATGAAGTGCGTATACCCATGGTTTTATTAAAAACTGAGTCCATGGAACCATGGAAAATCTAAATTGGATAAATTGTGTATCTATGTGAATATCAATGAGACAAATGCAGCTCCCAACAGAGAATTCTCACCTAATAGATAGCTTTTCCAGATCAGAAAGTCACATCGTTTGGTATTACTGGGTGGGACCAGGGCAACCACAAAAAATTTAATGAAAAGACATAAGTGACTAATTTGGAGAGGTTTTTTTTTTGTTTTTTTGGTTTTTTTTTTTTTTTGCGCGGTACGCAGGCCTCTCACTGTTGTGGCCTCTCCCGTTGCGGAGCACAGGTTCCGGACACACAGGCTCAGAGGCCATGGCTCATGGGCCCAGCTGCTCCGCAGCATGTGGGATCTTCCTGGACCGGGGCACGAACCCGTGTCCCCTGCATCAGCAGGTGGACTCTCAACCACTGCACCACCAGGGAAGCCCTGGAGAGAATATTTTATTCAACATTCGTGAAGAGATCTGGTCCATTAAGAATGAAGCATACGGGCTTCCCTGGTGGCGCAGTGGTTGAGAGTCCGCCTGCCGATGCAGGGGACAC